>CM034048.1:5411346-5467448 GCA_019804595.1 Bruguiera parviflora | reverse complement strand
GTGCTAATTGGTTTTGCTATTTTTCCAATGTCGCTGAGTTTGAATGAAGTAGAAATTTGTTGGCTTTCTGTACAATAAAAAAAAAAAAAAAAAACAACCCAACGCACGCTTATATCTAATGATAGTGACTCTCCCAATATACCATGTTGGATGTAACTGTTGTACAGTAAGTTTCCTTTGGATTCAGACTAGCACGTCCTATCCATGAACACCTGCCCAAAAGACAACCATGGAATCTTCTAACGACATATCCGATGCGAAAGCACTTACAAATTTATAATAATGATTATATTATTCTTCTATATTGTTAAGGACTCCAATCGGAAGTACAGTTTCGATGACTCAGCTAGAAAGAATTAGATTATACTTACGGGAAATCTCGACGACTGCTGAAATATTGGCACTCTATATAGGACAAAATGTGAAGGAAAATAAAAGGAGATCATTGAGTGGAAGCAGCTTCCCCGTGGAAAAAGGGGTTCGGTATCTGACCCAACAATCTTCCAAAATGGTCTGTTACATCAAATACTTTTTATGACATCTCTGGTGGGTCCAAAATCAGTTGAATGCATTGGTGAATTGCATCTTCCACCATTGAGTACATACACACCACAGTTTTGGTCCAATATGATATGATCCTTATCCCTTTACGACAGTTGGCAAGCAAGCAGGGAAGGTGGAGAGCAAGAAATCAGATTGGTGACAATTAGCTTTTGATGGGCCCAATCGAAGGTTATTTTCCCAGTAAGTATGATTGCCCTTTTCTTGGAAAGTGGTGATACCATCCCGTGATATGATTATAAAAAAAAAAAAAAAAAAAAAAAAAAGTCTTCACTTGACCCTCCGGTTTCCTAGTTGCTAGGAATGTAACACAACCAGCAAGCCAGAGGAAAGGGTGGTTTGTGATTGCCCTTTTCATACTGAAAAAAATTTGCTTCCTTTTGGGAGTAGCTCTTATTGCTCTCTTTATTATTGTTTAGTTTATTTTGCTTGAATCTGCTTGAGGTAAGAAAGAAAATCGTGGGTTTAACCGTTCAAGGTCACAACTTTCTTTCATCTCAAAAAAATTGGAAAGGAAAAAGAGGAGAAAAAAGACGGCACTTAGACCCCACGGTGAAAAACTTTTTAAGACTAATGAAATGCATGAATATCCGACTCTTGCATGAATATGCGAGTCATCCCATCTAGTACTAGGCTTGGAAGTGAATGATTATCATTATCATCAAAAGGAGACTACATGACCATTATTTTTGAGTATGTACTGTCAAGCAATTGCTGGTATTGATGATTGAACTCCAAGTTTCCCAGGAGATCATTCAGGGATGAAAAGACCAAATTGGGATTGCAAGTCTCTAATACTAATCCACGGCATGTCTTTTACGAAAACAATGGGGTTAACTTTGCACACAAAATGAGGGATAAATCAGAAGCTTCCATTGCAATTTGTCACATGAACGGGAAACAGGATTGGACTTGTAGAAACGATACGATTATGAACTGCCAAATCTAGAGGAACTGATGACGGTGCCCACCAAAGAGACAGGAATTTCATTGCGGAGCCTTTAAGTTTCAAAAGTTTCTTGTTGGATTTTAGCCCAGCCCAGACTCTAACGATACCAAAACAGCCCGAACTTGGGGTGGAGCCATCCTAATGGGCTGGCTATCAAGTTTGCTGAGCACGAAGATCTTCATGGCGTGTAAAAGGGGAATGGCAACATTCATTCAATCCTTGAGAAAGTCACCACAGTGTTTCTAAAACAATTTGGTCGGGACACTTTTGTTAAGATCTCCTGGTTCCGTCCTACTAACTTTGCTCTCCTTTCATAAGCTTTCCTCCTCCCTTGTAACCAAAAAAGGAAAAAGAAAGTCTCCAATCATCCAGTGGCTCTGGCAAATCAATGTGGGAAAAAGACCAACATATGGAAAACCATGAGTAGAATACTTAAATAGACTACAGTCAAGCAAGGAAGTTTATGTGAACTGGCGGCAATCACATATATGGAGTGTCACAATAGTGACTCTGAAAAAATTGCAGCAACATAATACATTATATTTTCAATTATCCGAGGGTCAAAACAGATGCTCGGTGCTCGTGCAGAGCAGAAATTAAACCCCTGCTCAAGATGACACTCTTCCAGTATTTACACTAAAATCTGCAATCAGGCTATGATTCTGACTCAATTTACACTGCGGCGACTACACTCTTGGTTTAGCTCCTCATATAATGGACATCACATCTCTTCAGCATGCTCTTCAACGGATCTGTGATAAATGAGCAAACGGTTCAGCGCTTGTCTTTGGTGTACGTTTAGCTGCTTCTCGGGTCCCAAACACATTCCAGAATCGTAATGTTTCGTCCCCTGCTGCAGATGCCACTGTGTATCCATCTGGGCTCTGAAAAGGCAATGACATACAGAGCAAATGAATAAAACGTTTTAGGTTCTAATATGCAAGATAAAAGACCAAAAAAAATGGATTACTTCAATTTCAATACCTGAACCATATAGAGGACTCTAGAAGTATGACCAGTGAGCTCTGCCAGTTTCACCATTGATGGATATTTCCATAAGATGAGCTGATACTTTATAAAACCATGAGAACTAAGCAGTTCACGCTCGTGCTTGTTCCATTGAAGAGCACAAACCTGTGAGCCAGTGTCAACTGAATTCAAGCAGCTGCCAGTGTGTGTGTTCCAAAACTTTATGCACCTGTCAGTCCCTCCTCCACCAGAGGCTAGTAGATTGCCCTGGAAAGGACACCAATCAAGGGCTTTGACAGCAGCTGTGTGATTAAGCCTGTGAAGCCACTGTGAAGATGAATTTGAAGAGGCCGTTGCTCTGTCCCATATAAGAAGAAGATTATCGTTCCCTCCGCTCGCTAATTGCTGGCCTGAAGCTGACCATTTCAGTCCACAGACTCCCTGGTGGTGTCCCCTATAGGATCCGATAATGTGTTCTCTTACTCTCACATCATTGTTGATGACTTTGGCATCCATTCCTCCAGTAGTAAGTATGTGATTATTCCAAGCCAACGAATTTATTCGCAATCGATGACCACCTCTCAGTGTCCGTAGCTGCATGACTTGTTAGATTATGAGAATTCATAAACATTAAATTTTCATCATCAAAGAAGCAAAACAAATGATACCATAAAAAACGAAAAGTATCTAGGACAAACCTTTCTGTCAGCGGTGCAGTCCCATAGCTGGACATCAGAATTGTTCAAGCCCACAGCAATATGACAACCATCGGGAGCCCAGCTGACACTAGTGACAGGACCATCTTCATTGTCAATGGAGACAAGTTCTGAAGTAGAACCATCGGAAGCATCCCAAAGATATACTTTATCTCCAAGAGCAATTGCAAGCACATTGCTGGTACCCCAGTCTAGCAAATTCAAGTAGAAATCATCCAACAGGTCCGGTGCATCCAGTGTCCTCTCTGAACACTTATCAGTCAATCAATCCCAAGTAATTAGGCAAATCATCAGACAAGAAATGAAAAGGAAAAAATCCACAGTAACAAGAACAATTATGCAAACTCATTATGGCAAAAGCACACAGACCTGGGGAATGTACCGATGGGACATGGCAGTTTTAGACTGATGAACAGATGATGATGATGAAAACCAATCTCGTGGGATCGGGTCCACGGGGGTGGGCGGCTTGTTTTTGAAGGCCAAGATGCGAGTCCGATTCATGTTGAAAGCCTCTGCCAGCTGCTTTTGGTAAGTCTCTCTCGCCGGAGAACTCCAGAGAGCCCAATTCTCCTTGCCTTTCCGCCCTTCTGTCAGCATATAACGCGCATAATCCATGTCCATCGCAGACCTATTTGGTATAAATCTGTCCAACTGCTGACATCCGGAAAAACCGAATCAAGAATCCAATGATGATAAAGTAGCCAATCTAAGAATTGCACATGAGAAACCCACGACAACCCACACAAATTATAAATTTATCCAATTTTCAACAGCCATCAAATTCAGACCAAAATCGTAAGGGACGGAGATCTCAACGGAATGACCGAGATGATACTGTGATCATATATCTAAATCTCGAATATTGTAATTTAGACGGCATCTAGGCGTAGTTCAGCGTCCTTTTTCATTCCCTTTAATTTATAAGTCAAATTACATGGTATAAAAACTAAACAGATTTCATACAGCAAAACAAAACCCTAATGAGATCAGATAACCACGAAAATTCAAATAGATTAAAAAAAAACACAATTGACGTTACAAGACCAACTGACAGAAATCTTAAACAGAAAAGAAAGCCGCGCGCGTAAATAAAGATGAGAGGGATTAAAGATTCTCGAATACGTTTTCGCGGGAATTTTTCCTCCAAAGAAAGCGTTCTTGAAGGGGGCTTCGGAATTGCATATTGAGAGAGGCGAGAAATCCAATCGAATCACCCTCAATTTCTTCAGCCCTTGAATAAAGAACAAGAAATCCAGGCCTGCAAGACCCAAAACCCACAATCCAAAAAGCCACTCTCAGTAAACCGTTAAGAGTCAGTAAACCAAAGAATTGAAACGCAGTGAGAGAGAGAGAGAGAGAGAGAGAGAGAGAGAGAGAGAGTAGAGCCGCCGCTTTAAGATTTCTTGGGATTTTATTTCGGAGAAGAGCCGTTGGAACTTAGTTTGACGAAACTGTCCCTGTGTCGCCCCGCCAAGCTCGAACCCGCAACCGCCATTGGTTGACACTTTTGTTACCGTTAAAATATCTTTTAGGATTTTACTTGGTTATTGTAAGTTAGAATGAAGTGCCGAATAAAGCAATGCCGGGTGATCAATTCTGTGTGATTTTTATACATCCAGTTTAAGTTCGAATCTCTTTTACAGTATTTTCTCCAAATATAAATAATTGATTAGGAATTATTAATATTTAAATAATAAATTTTTTGATGACAAATATTAAATTAAAACACCAATAAATAGTCTTAATTTAGTTCTATACAAATAATAATTAAATATTTAATAAAAAGATAACTGCCACCCAAACTTTTGACCTAACGAGATGTGAAGAGAATAATTGTAATAATATTTAGAAAATAATATAATTATAATAAAAATTATAAATTAATTATGTTTTATTTTATAATATAAATAAATAAATTTAAATTGAAAAAATATATTATATTACTATTTTATTACTCTCATATTACTTTTTATTTATTGGGTTGTTAGTTTAAAAGGGGAAAAAAAAAGAAAAAGAAAAAAAAAACACGTTGACAGGTAATAAAATCTCCGCCGCGGACGGTTGGTCTCGACCAAAACCACCTATTTGGCACCCTTTTCCGGCGACCTAAATGTAGTAAATACATGTCAGAGCCAGCTTGTAACAGCGATGCTTTTTTTAAGGTCCTGTTTTTTCAACCAATCGAAAGAAGCACAAAGATACCCCAAATGAGCGTGCCCGCCGGCTTTGAATGACTCAACTTTGACCCAATCCGCCTGCAACGTGTCACCAATTATTTAATCCCGATTGTGCTTAGCCTTACTATTAAGCGAACATCATACATATATCTACCACGTTGAGCAGCTCTTTTTTTTTTTTTTTTTCTTCTTCTTTTTTCTTTTTTTCCATCTCCTTCTTCAATCCTTTCTTATGATAATAAGGAACAGACAATTATTTATCGAATTAAAATTTTAATTTTATAATTGAGATCAAATAAAAACACATTCTGATAGATATAGTTTTATGGGATTTTCTACACCTTAAAATGATGGCAACGAGAGAAGGATGGCGTTGAAAACAATTTGACCAACCCATAAACTTAACCCCCCCCCCAAAAAAAAGAAAAAGAAAAAGAAAATAACTAATATTAAAGATATATATTCCAAAGAAAAATATAAAAATATATAATTACTAATTTTAGTAAAATTAGTTGTCGATTTAATCCCATTCTTTTCTCATTTTTGCTTTCCACGAACAAAATGTGAGCATGTGATACACTTTATTCTTCATTTTCCCTTTTTTTTTTTTTTTTTCCCCTTAAAACCTTTCTTTAATTAAAAAAATAAATAGAAAAATAGGTATTACCGTTTCCCGGCTACACGGACATCGAGACGAATAAAAACAAACAAACAAACAAACAGACAAAGAGAGACTTCGAAATCCCTAAAATCTTTTTTAAAAAATACATTTTAGGGTTTCCAGATCCTCTTCGGGGAGGATTCACATTCCCTCCAACCGCCATTTCTGCTATTTTCTCTCTCTCTCTCTCTCTTTTTTTTTTTGTGTCAGTTTTTGTTTCCCGGGAAAGTTGGGGGAATGTTTCGAGGGGCTCTCTGTTGTTTAGCGCCCCCTGAATTTTCTCTTTGTTTCTCACGAAAATTGGATTTTCCCGGGAAAATTTGACGTCCAAATCCTCCTCTCTCCAGACTCTTTTCCGCTCCAGGTTTTTTATTTACCTCTCGGCTCATTTTTTTTTTTTCGATTTAATCTGGAACACTTTTTTTTTTTTTAATCTTAAGTTTTGCTTGTGTTATTTTTTCTTTCCAGTTGTTTGGTAGTTGGAATTAAGTTGGGAAGAGGAATTTTAGTTTCAACACAGAGGGAGAGAGAGAGAGAGAGAGAGACAGAGGGAGGGAGAGAGTCAGAAAGCGCTTGCGAGGTCCAAAGTAAAATTGGCTCTTCCGCTTTATGGAATTGGAAGTACTTTCAACTTCAACAATTTCGCCTTCAAGGATTAAATGTTGTAATTGTGGATGTAGCTGTTCTTTGGCAATTCGTTCCTCCTCGGGGTCTTGGATTCGATCTGTGAAACGAAAATATGATGAGTTTGAAGAGGGTAATCGGTTCTTTATACCCGGTTTTGATCTCTTCTCAAATCCTCGAGTCGAGGTTGAGAACGAATGTGCCGCACTACGCGAAGTGGTTAGCAGCCAACAGCTGTCAATACAGGATTTGTATAGCGAATTGGAAGAGGAGAGGAATGCCTCTTCCTCAGCTGCAAATGAGGCCATGTCAATGATATTAAGGTTGCAGAGAGAGAAGGCTGAGATCCAAATGGAGGCTAGGCAATTCAAGCGTTTTGCAGAGGAAAAGATGGCACATGACCAACAGGAGATTCTGGCTTTGGAAGATGTGTTGTATAAGAGAGAGCAGGCCATTCAATCGCTTACTTGTGAGGTGCAGGCTTATAAGCATCGAATCTTGAGTTATGGGCTTACAGAGGCAGAGGTAGAGGGTGAGGTTGAGAGGATTGAAATTGGGTTCAGCTGTAATCCAAGCATCTCCGAGAACTTGGATTCTCCCTTCGATTTTCCAGCATACAATTATCCACCTCTGAAGTGCAATATGAATGAGAACCCTGCTCCTTTGGAGGGCAATGATGACATCATTGATGTTGAGAAGTATGCATTTGGGGAGACTCCTCGTGGTCGAGACCACCTGAAGAATTTGGAGTACAGGATCTGTCAAATGGAGAAAAGTCCTAGTGGCAGCCAACTGGATGGGGAATTTTCTGGCACAAAGAATACACAAGAGAAGGTTATAGTTGGCCACTCTCCTAGATGGCCAAGGCACAGGAGGAGGTTTTCCACGGATAGTTCAGGATCACTCACTGGCATGTCTAGAGAAGGGGTTCCAGATTTTGCTGGTGAGTCTCCTAGATTCATGTCTGACTATAGCTATAGGAAAGCTGATTGCATTCAACAAACAGAGGAAAGCTTGAACCTGAGAAACATGGGTAATGCATCAGAATGTGGAGATGACACGAATGACAGAGTCTACACCATTGATTCTGTCCATAATGGGGCCTCACATACTGGTGGTATGGAAACAAAAGCTGGAACCGGAATGTATGAAGATTATATTTCCACTCCTAGAGACACATTGAATCAACCAGATGTTAGTGATCCTGACATCAAAAAGCTTTACATGAGGCTTCAGGCTCTTGAGGCTGACAGGGAATCTATGAGGCAGGCAATTATATCAATGCGGACTGATAAAGCACAGTTAGTATTGTTGAAAGAAATTGCTCAGCATTTGTGCAAGGAGGTTTCACCTGAAAGACCAATGCCTGTGAAGAAACCTTCTATTCTTGGAAGCTTTTCCTTCTTGTCAGTTTTTAAGGTACATCTACATTTCACTTTGTTAATCAAACTGTAATGCATTAGATGGTTTTCATTAGTTGAAGTGCCTTGCAAAGAGAAAGAGATTTCAGTCGCTTAATTATAATTATGCCCTATAATATTCCGTGGGCATCCCTTTTCTGGATCATATTCTGGTCACCAACCCATTCATTTTCTATCAACTAGCTAATTTCAGTCACCTCTACCTTCCCTTTCACTTCTTTTTTTCTTCTAACCTTCTTCATTTGCTCGTATACTGCAAAACATTGCTGAGTTTTTAAGACATTTTGACTCCACAAGTATTTGTTAAATTAGATAATGTATAGAATACAGCCTACTGTAGTTTGACACTGCTTTCAGTATCATTTCCTTTCAGGATACGGGGCTTCCTTCAAACACCAAAATGTTTTGTGCCAGTTGCACTTCCTGATGTTCTAGAAATATTAATTATTAGGATCTGACTATGCTTATTGTCCTTTTTATCTTTTCTGTTGCTGCTTACCAGTCCAAAATTTTTTGGCTATTATTTTTTTCTGACAAATCCCGCAACTGTTCTGCATTCTTGTTTAGCTATGTGGTGTGGTAGTGATGATGTTCATCATTCATGGACTGGCCATTGAGCTTACTAGAAGCATCACACTTGAGCATATATAAAAGTTGAAAAATGCAGCTATATCCTGTCTTACATTTTGGTTGTCGCATGGCTTGATGACTGGGAATTTTAATTTCCATTCTGTTTTCAGTGGATCGCGTCCTTTGTATTCTGGAGAAAGAAAGCTCGACAAAGCAAGTAAGTAGTTTCTGTGCATATATATACATGCTCTCGTGTGTCTCATATTAGAAGCTGAACTGCTTCATTGGTACTTGAGCCATAATAATAATAATAATAATAATAATAATAATAATAATAAAAGCCTCATGTGGTCACTGAATAGAGTTGAAGGAGAAAAAGAAGCTTTAGAGTTGTTCACATGTTGTTTTTCTTCAATTTCAAGGGAACAAGATCTGTATTGGTGGTAGCAAACTGATACAAGATTGCACATGTGTCTGTATGCGTGTATGTGTTAGAGACAGAGCACAAGAGAGGTGAATATGCAGAAAGAGAATGAATGCCATACTTGGAAATTATGCATGCATCCACACTGATGCCCACACAGACATTCATGCACACACATTCTTGTGTAGATAAATCTATGGATTTAGTGAATTTCTCTGTTGCATGGTATTTATTTATGCTGGAGATGAGGTTGAAGTTTTTATTTGCAAATGCAGTACCTTTTTTCAGATTGGCCTCCTATTGTTTTGACTTCATCTGGTTCTGTGATGACAGGTACATGTATGGGCTCTCAGCAAGCAATGCTGGATTGCTAATGCTTTTAGACAAAGGGCCTCGCACAAGGCAGTGGAGATGTCTTACAAGGACACGAGTATGAAATTATTAAGCAATCTGCTCGCTGTATCTGTTCAAGGACAATGTTCATATTTGTCAAGGCCAAAGTCAATCTCAAACTTCTTGTTGACATAGTTCCTGCTTACTGTTCGTGCAATGGCCTTTGATTTTCTTCTCTCTGGATTGAATATATGTTGCTGCTTGATTTCTCAAACATGGGTGCAGTTTGGGCAATACTTGCTCCGAGGTGTACGCCTTTTGACGGTCCTTTCTTGTATATTGCACACCTTCTTGTATGGTTTCTTGGGTCAAGAAGAATGCTATGGTCGATTCCTTTCTCGCCCCACAGGTTTCATCCTGAGTAACTTATTGATTGTGCTGTCCCCCCCTCCCCCCCCCTCCCCGGGTTTCTAGACAGGGGCTGTGTATTTTCACATGTGTCTTCATTGGCTAGCGATAGATAACATAGAATTTGACAGTTTAATAGTAACAATTGAGATTTGAACTGGGTTTTAACCCAAGGAGAGGCGTCCAACTGATTTTTTTGACATGACAAACTCGGCCACAAAGAGAGTCACACAAGAGTGACAAGCTGATCAGCTGTTAATTGATTCCTGGCCTTGGCCCCGTTGCTTTGATTCTTTTTTGTGATGTTTTTGAATCATAAGGTTGAGTTCGAGGATTTAATTTTTAGCCTTTTGAATATAGCTACCAAATACATTCTATTCCGAGGACCGTTGAACTCAAGGGCAAAGGCTTGGCTGCCCAGCATTGCATTATTCATTTCCCTTGTCTTCTAACTGGATTGGATGATGGCTGCCCGCCTAATGGTGCTTTTAGTCAATTAAAGTAGTTTCCTGAGTCAAGAAAGGAGCATTGGAGCTAGCGCAAAGTGCAAATGGAATTTCCAGATTTTCTTTTCTTTTCCTTAAAAAGAATAAAAAAATAATAATAAGTAGTGCGTCAATTGCCGTCGTGGCTGCGAGCTTCTGTCGGCCTTTCCATGTGTCTGCCTTTTTGGTTTCCTTTACTCCTCCAAGGCGGGCCGAACAACGAAAAAGAATGAACCATCCATCAACCATGATGCCTTTCCGATTAACGCCACCGGTTCACGTGTCACAATCATTTTCCCCACCCGGCCCTGTGGGAAATAGCATCAATCGACTTGTCATTTATTTTTGGACGTACGAAAAGGTGCGAGCAATTGCACAGCATATCCAACGGTCAGATGAATTTGCATCGTACAGCAGTTTGTACAGTCAATGGTGCCATTTCCCTTTTCTGTTTTTTTTTTTTTCCGCCTACCCTGCTCTCTTTTAAAATAAAATTAAAAAAAAAAAAACCGCAAGAATCTTGTCGTGACGACGATGACCGACTAACATCTCACTGCTGAACAAAAAATATCCTACTCTCTTTCATCTTTCTAAGGATATTTAAGTCGTTGACAATTTTCGTCAAGGACTGAAGTGCCGGGAATACAATTTCGATGGAGAACGTGTTGTAAAAATCAAATCTTGGGGGTATTTTTGCATTTTAAAGAAAAAAGTAGGAAAATTTAAAAGAAGATGGCTGACCAGCCAAAAAAGTCCTCATCAGTGGGGAGACGGGAGTTCGACTTAGCTCTGCTTGAAAAACTGCTAAAAATAGTAGATTTCCATTCCCACCCTCTTATCAAAAAAGCAGAAAAGTACACATCGAAAAAGCAAAAAGAGAACAAAATAATTTGTTAGATTATGCCAGAATTGAGAATACAGTCCCCCCCATAGGGTAAGCGGATGGCAAAAAGGTGAGAGAGATGGCCAGATGGGAACGAGACTACTACTACTACTACTACTACTACTGCTACCAGTAGAGCTGGGCTTCCGGGCCAATACTGGGCCGGGCTCAATCGCCGTCCTAACTGTTTTGGCCCAACCCTTACACCTCACACCAATCCACACTGTTTCGTCACTCTTTCACATCCGCATCCCTGGTCAAGTGCTGCTACTTTCGACTTGGTTTTGGAAGCCAGCCCACACAAAATGGACTTCTTAAACTTGTTGGATACCCTTTTTTTTTTTTTTTCCTTGAGAGATTGTTGGATACCAAATTACCTTCAAATGTTTGTCGAGTCATTATGGATTCCAGAAAAATTCAAAAGAAATCAAGAGTTCGAATTCCACTATTGTAATTAGAATGGGCGTCATATCTAGCCACACTATTCACAGAAATAACTTCAAGTTTGGACTCAACATCGGTGTTACGGGAATCCCTTTAAATGTGTGTAATGATGATAGAACTACCACCTCCCGTTCTCTTAAAATAATAACAACAAAGGTTTAAATATACCCAATTACTATAAAATGCAAAAATAAACTAACTTTTGTTATAAAACAAACAAAATTATCATAAATTTTTCCTTATAAAGCTCCAAGGTTTATAAATTAACAAAGACAACTAAAGGTGACAGTGTAATCAATAATCTAATATATTTTTTATATTAGTATGAATTTAATTTTTTATATATTTAAATATATAAAATAAAAATTTATATCAAATATATGATATTGAATTTTAAATTTATTAATATTAAAATTAAATATTAACAAATTTATTTAAATTTAATAAATTAAAAAATAAATTAAAATATTAATAAATAATTTTTATTTTAATTATTAATTACGATTATATATATATATATATATATATATATATATATATATATATATATTACCAAAATAAATTAACAACGAGAAATGGCTTCTTAAAACGAATTTCTTATGGAAAGAGAGAAAAGTCATCCTTGAGGTTGGCCAAGCACAATAGCATTTGCCACTAATTTAATTTTCGTTTTATGCCGTTTTCGACGAAGAGGGCCGGTCCGCCCGCTAAACCCTTGTTGGGTTCTGCCGTTGCCTCCACCAATTTCCTCTTTCAACCAAAGCGCCACCTCGGCGATGCCCTCTGCAATGCTAAGCTTCAGCAAAAGGGTATTGTCTGGAAGCATAAAAAAGAGACGCAAAAAGCCCAAAACCAAAAGAAATACCAGAACGAGAACAGTTTCTATAAGCCGAAAATCACCACCCGCCCAGCATCACCAGGAGAACCAAGAACTTGAAGATGCATATGGAGGAGAGGAAGGCTTTAGCCTTAAATCCTCAGCTGCTCCATCACACACTCATGGGGTCCAGCCCCTTGGTAATCTGTACATGATTCCAGGCTCCACCAACTCAAGAGACACTGGTTTGGGTACTCTTCAAAACCTTACTGATGAGCTTGTTCTTGATATTCTTGGATACCTTGATGCCACCCACTTGGGAATTATGGCCACAGTCAGCAAATCTTGTTATGTTTTCACTAACCATGAGTCCCTTTGGAGGAATCTTGTTTTAGATAATCTTAAAGGTGGTTTTTTGTTTAATGGGTCATGGAAGTCTACTTATATTTCTGCTTGCTACCCTCCATTTGGTGTCTCTTTGACGGATGGTGCTTCAAATTTGAGGATTAGGGACTTTTACTCTGATTATCTTTTTCAGAGTTGGCTGTGTGCTAACCTTGAAATGAAACCGGAATGGCTTGAGAGAGATAATATTGTTAGAAAGAAGGATATTTCCGTTGAGGAGTTTGTGTCAAATTTTGAGGAACCAAATAAGCCTGTATTGTTGGAAGGATGTATTGATAGTTGGGCTGCTCTGCGAAAATGGGATAGGGATTACTTGGCCAAGGTATGTGGCGATGTCAAATTTGCAGTTGGGCCAGTTGAGATGAGGTTACATGAATATTTTTGGTACTCAGACCAAGTGAGAGAAGAGAGACCATTGTATCTTTTTGACCCCAAATTTGCAGAAAAGGTTTCCGTTTTGGGTTCAGAATATGATGTTCCGGTTTACTTTAGGGAGGATTTATTTAATGTTTTAGGCAATGAGAGGCCAGATTATAGGTGGATCATAATTGGCCCTGCTGGGTCTGGTTCATCATTCCACATCGATCCCAATTCTACATCAGCTTGGAATGCAGTGATAAAGGGGTCTAAGAAATGGGTTTTATTCCCACCTGATGTTGTACCGCCTGGAGTACATCCAAGCCCAGATGGTGCAGAGGTGGCATGTCCTGTTTCCATAATAGAGTGGTTTATGAACTTCTATGGTGCTACAAAGGATTGGAAAAAGAGGCCCATTGAATGCATCTGTAGGGCTGGGGAAGTGATCTTTGTGCCAAATGGATGGTGGCATTTGGTTATTAACTTGGAAGAATCAGTTGCCATTACACAGAACTATGTTAGCAGGTATACTGCACTGATAATTTCTTTTACTTCCTGAATTTAATGGATCTAACAACTTTTCTTTAGGGATATTAGCAGGATAACACAAGGCTACTCGATGTGATTATCATAAATTTTCAGAACCTTATTTAAGATTGTTCTCCTCTAGTTTAAACTTTCTTGAGTGGACAGGTAGAGGGCAGGATTCATATACTTGCTTCTCGCATTATGCCTCCCTTTACCCATTTGACCGACTGTGTCAAACTGATGTTTTCTACATATCAATTCATGGATGTGCGATAACAATCAGAGCTGTCAAGCATGTACACAGAGTTGGATATTAACCTGTGCTTAGTGCTGTCAAGTATATGGAACAGTTAGGTGATACTTGTGCTCAACAGCATACGGGGTCATTTTCAGGGATATATTGAATTAGATGCTTGCTTTCAGTTTCCTGCTATTTAGGTGCCTTGGCATGTCCAAGGTGCTAGATGCATATGCTATGTTTATTTTATTGATATCCTTGGAACTGAGGCTGTCTAGGTGCATGGATGCATCTGCACATATTATTATGCACCATAACATTTTTTGGGGAAGATCACATAATCTCGGTCTGGCCCGCTTCTCAGTTAAAATTGTCTCTCTAACCTTTCTTCATTCTCATTAGTCTCTCGTGGTTTTGTATTAATTTTGATGCTTCATTTAGATTGACTGTACTTAATGTATCCTAATAAACGGGAGGAACACGTCAACTTTGTAGACTGCTTCATCTAGATTGATTGTAGTCAATGTAAACCCAATAAACAGGGGAACACATGATTGGGAGTTTTTTAGTCTCATTTGCAATGCATATTTGTGGACATCTGAAGCAATATCAATATCTCTTCACTGCTTAATGCCAAAATATGACCACATATTATATGGTTAATCCTATATTAAGGATACATTGTTATAGTAGTTGTAAATTGAAAATAGAGTTCACTTTTTTGTGTGTCCTATAATTTTGCTCTTGTTTTCAATCTTGGAATCTCGAGAAAGGCTTCAAAAATTGTATGTTGTTCTTTATTGCAGGAGGAATTTGTTGAATGTGCTGGATTTTCTCAAGAGGCCAAATGCAAGCGACCTCGTGTCTGGAACAGGAGACCGCGTAAATTTGCATAGCAAGTTCAAGAACGCCATTGAGGCCACTTTCCCCGGAACTATCAACCATTTGATGCAAAAAGCAGAGGAGAAAAGGGCCCAACAGAAGAAGCTTTCCTTCTGGGACTCCGTGTCAGATTCCCACTCTGGTGCATTCAAGTTTTGCTTCTAAATAAACACCCATTGAGACCAAACCGCCGTGTGTCGGAGCAGGACAAACAGTGTGGCATCAGATTCTCTTTGGAGTGTCAGCAGTCCTCATCATCAGGTTGTCATCATTGCTGTTATTGGCTCAACATCCATGGGGAAAGTCCTGTCTAGGGCTGTAAATGAGCTGGTGGCGTTTGCTAAAAGGTTGATGGCTTGGCTTGATAAGAAGTCGCTCAAAGTCTTATATCAAAGTTCGCTTATTAAACAGAAGTCTGAGTAATGAAGAACTCAATTTGTTTAAACTTGTGATCAAATCTATTTAAATATCATCATTTTATAGATTAATTAAAAAATCATTTTAGTATGTCATTAAAAACCATGCAATATGTATTAAGATGTTTTTCTCATTTACAATTATATAATAAAAGTAAATAATTTTTTAATTTGTTACGTTAAAATGAATATTTTTTTATTTAATTTTATTTATACAAATAATTTAACTATTTTTTAATACAATGGTGTTAAGTCAGTTGATAAAAAGATTAAGGTTCAATTCAATACTAGAAAAATTTTGACTCAGCTTCATTTGTAAGTTAAATGAACTAAATTTGAACATAACAAACCTGGCTAAGTCGTTTACAATTCTTGTCCTTCATGATTAAATTTTTTTTCTCTTACTGTATTTTGCCGTGGAGTAAAATTCTCAAGATGGTCAATCCTACGGATGCTAAAATTACAGCCATTCAGAAGGCTGTTTCACGTGTCACCACGGCTTTATTTTACAAAATTACACTCGTAATTTTAATTGCAGCAACGTGTAACAGAGCAAATCTGGTAAAGGTGTTTCATTGTCTGCTTTTCTGCCAGGCATTCTGTAAGTATCTTCATAAAATCTTGTTGAGTAAGAAATTTTAAAAAAAAAAAATGTTCAGCATGCATTTTTTGTATATAATGGTTATATTTTTTCTTCCTGAGATTATCTTACAAATCAAACCTGCTTCATGGCATGTACAGAGGCAACTCCAATGCTCTACCTCCCGAGCACAAGAGTCACGTATAAGCATTATTGCAATCCTGACCACAGATCATTGGGCATCAACACTCTATTGCATGCCTTGTGTAATTGATGACCAACTAGGGCACATATGGACAAAGAAAATGACCATCCAGTCAAACATTTTCCCAAGAAGAATAGAATAACAGATGTTTATTCATGGCATACAAGAAACCATCCCAGCACAAATTGGAAAATTGAAATGGCTACTTTTGCAGTAATTCAGTTGAAATGTATTTTTAGCATGTCACAAGTACAATGGAGTACAAACCTTGAAACGCATAGTGTCAGTCTCTTAATTTAAGGCACCACATAGCATCCATTAGTTACTGATGATCAAATAGGATTATGCACCCAAAAAATAAACGGAGAGAGATTTGAAAATAAACACATATATGAAACGCCCAATTCGGTAGGATCAACTCGATCAGCAGCGTGCAGCACAAACCTCTCAATGTTGCATCTTTCCAAAAACATCACAAGCAAGATACTATATGGGAGACAAAGAAGCTGTATAAGAACCATCATTGTACTTCAAACCTTTTAAGAAGCCTGAACGCAAGCTTGGAGTGAGAATAGCCTCTGGAATACCCAAAGCATCAGTGCTTTCTTGCAAGCCTCTGGCTGCCACAGAATGAGGATCAGATTGTTCACAACCTGCCCCAAGGGCAACATTCAAGCCGATTGAGGTGCTTTCTGTGACAAAGCTGGTAATTATATTACCAAATTCAAATTAGAACACTGTTCAGGACCAAGCAACAATAGCACGTGTAATTGTTCTGGTGTACTTGCTAAATGGCAAAGTTCTTGAGAGAAAACAATACCTTGCCTCAAAGCTCTTTTCTTCGGAGCTCAAGAGTGCACAAACTCCGAAAATAATCCATGAAGGAAGATAAGCATCTTTAATTTCAATGCTAGAACAGAAACCAGCAGATGAACTGTGTACAGATTTGTCATTGGATGCAAGAGTATGATCAGTTCTCTTCATCTCAACACATCTTATCTGTAAAACAAAACATACTCAGCTATCCAAACATGAGTACCAAGTGGCAAAAAAGACAACTAGTAAATATTTATTGGCAGAACATTTCTGTATCCATATGAAGATGCGATAATATTTTTTAGAGCAGATCTGGAGCCAACGTCCAGAGGGGGCAATGCAAGTAAATGTAATTAAGTAAATCAATAGATGCTGCACAGATTATACAAGTTTTAAACATGAATCCCCGACCATGATTGGGAGACCAAGAGACAGAATGATCTTGTCTTTAACAACCAGAAATAACTTGGAAATAGAAGAAGGATAGCACTATTACTAAAACTAACATGACCCTGTTTAAACTCATGACACATGGGACATCCAACTAAACAGATTAGGCAGAATGGCTCAGACAGCTACACACCTCTGGAGCAGAGAGAGCAGCATTTTCAAATGGAACTGGTGAATACAAGGTGGGAACATCCACACCAGATAAGAAAGTCAAAAGAGACCTAAAGACAAACAACAAAAGAGGATACAGAGATGGTGAGAAGCAACATTGGATAAAAAATTTCTTCTGAACCACACAGACAAAAATTTAGTCAAACCTTCTACTTGGTACTACCTGTAGTTCAGCAAAAAATCATATAATCCTTGTACACCCTTGTGCCCATGGAAAGCCAGCAGAGATTGTGGACTATTATCAACATCAGACAGCAAACTTTGGCGACGAGTCTACATAATTTTCATTAGAAAAATTGATTAATATTCAGAAAAAGAAAAAAAAAATCAACAGCGCATGTAGATGGATATTGAATGAGACTAAAAGGTCTTATGCAACTCTCGAGCAAGGTGATATGACAGGCAGACAAATGTAGAAGGTTTTAGCAAGCATGCTATTTCAATCCCACCAAAAAGTTTAAAGTCAGACATGATAACTCTTCCATGTTTCCCTGTATCTTTCTTTAACCTCCTTTACCCCATATATTAAAGGTCTAATATAAAAAAAAGAATGCTTGAGCTTTATGATTTTTACCAACTCTAGCCCCACATTAAATTTGTATCTGGTGGATGATTGTAGGAATTTTTTGTTATAATTTAACAGGCTGTTACATGTGGAGTGTTGACAGAAACATGTCTGGCTGATGAGAAGGGACTAAATGTGGAAAAGGTTTTTAGTTACTAGGCTAGATTAATGGGATAAATAGGTACATTAACATGACTAACTAGATTAAAACAAAATTAAAACCAATTAAAACAAAACTAAAACCCAAATAAAACCCCAAATCCAACCCTAATGATAAGACAAATCAATATCACTTTAACAAACCCCGATCCACTTAGTTTCTCCAATTAAAACTTATCATAAAAAAAATCTCTAATTGAACCCAATGAAAATTGGAAGGAAGACTGATACCCAGATCACTTCAATTTCCATTAACAACCTTGTAGTTCAATAATGAGAAGGATAAATGCATAATGCAAATCAAACCTGGCCCAAGTTCTGCTTCTCAATTTCTAAGAGCTCAACTAGATCTTCAGTGGTGGCTTGCTCAACTTTGGAATGGCAAAGTGGCATGCAGAAGCAAACATCCTATGTTAAGGGATTTTAAGGGTCAATTCTTTAGAACATCCAAGATCTGGTGGAAAAATGCAAGAATATAACCTCCCATAATGATAGAATAAACATTCTTTAATAGAATCTATATATCCACAAAAACTTTCTAAATTTAAACTCTCAAACTCTTCATGAACAAATGATATACAGTTACAGGCACAATGATTCAATTGGATATGCGTGTACAACTTTTAAAATAAGGACCCGTGATAGCAATTAGTAGTTTCAAGATGGTAACTCTCATTGCTGGGCAAATCCCTGTTGCTTCCTGAGTCCACTATCAGGAAATAATTAAACTTCAAAACCATGTGTGATTCTCACTGGAGAATCAAACCATGCAAAGAGTAAGGCAGTGGTTCCAGAAACAGAACTAACTGGCAGTTCAAACTAATCAAAACTTTGGCTGAGAAACCAAAGCATAAGTCCAGGTTTGATAATGTCCCAGGCAAACAGATTTTCTTCACAAGTTAAACTCAAAGATACCCACTTCAAATTTCCAACTATAAAAAGTAACAGTAACAATATATTTCATGGAATTCCAGGCACATGCCAGCATGCACCCACAAGCCCCAAACACAACAGAGCAAAAGCTTAAGAAAATGAATAGATTAAAGAATAATTGCCTTCCCCCTTGTGAAAACCTAACAAATGTGCACTCTCAAGAGGAGCTTTGTTAGCCAGCTAGATGGAAAGCTCAATTTGTGAGACTAAAATTCTCTGCCCAAAGAATAAAGATAAAAAGACTACAACTCCCCCACTATTTTAAGCTGAAAATACAAGCAATGTACAGAAACTGAATAATGAACAGATCCATCTTACTTGCTCTCTCAACAATGACCTCAGACTTCTTGTTGACTGTGAAATGTAAGCATTGCATATGTGTTTGGTTCTCCCTGAGCCAACACTGCCGGTGAACATCACCACAAAATGTGGAGTACACACTACAAAAGTTTCCATTGAAACAAAACGATAATCTGTAGTTACCAAAATTGGGAAAGGTAAAGAAGAGCTAAAACTTTAGTTGGCTGAAAGAACAGCACAAAGTGCTCTTCCATAATTTAATGTGTTACAAGCACACGAAATCAGCAAGTCATGACAATGATGGAGTCAGATTAAAGATGTTTTAAGGAGATACAAAAAAAAGGGAGTGTTTATTTTTCTAACTATGAGCAAAATTGAAAAACAAAAGCTATATATATAAAATTCTAGAAGACATGCTATTTTGTACAGAGTATTCATTAGTCCAGCAAAGGACAAGAGTCTAATAAATGCAACAGGTAAAATAATGCATCACAATGAGCACAGTAGTTTACCATAAAAGATATTGCAAATTTTCTTTCGAAGCAGGTAATAAAGACTACGAAATGAATCCTCCCACATCAGTTGCCGCTTCCTTAAAAGATCTGTTTCCACTTAACAGAAGCAAGAGCTTTAGAAACAGCAAGGGACATGGATAAGAGGCTTTCAAGACATATGTACATTTGACAAACCTTCCTCTACTCCCAGTGATATGATGGATGGTGGTAGCGCACATTGAGGGTGGACCCATGAATGCAAAGCTTTAGCATGAAGCATTTGCATAGTCAATGCATCTCCTAAACTACTGCTGTTGGAATGACCACATTGAGACGTGACATGTGGCATTCCAAGATATGTACTACACACAGTTGACCTATGAAACCTGTAGATTGCAAAGCACAATATCAACCAATACAATTTTATGCTTGAATACTGCAAGTAAGGTCATTGATTAAACAAAAAGAATCTTGCACTTTGTGATCAGCTGTAAGATAACTAATTGAGAGAGTCTGGAACAATCAAAGGTAAAAAATAATTTGGCAGTCACAGCCCATGGGCTACTATGGTGCATGGGACATATTGACAGAACAAATTTTTTATGCATGTTATTGTCCTTT
Organism: Bruguiera parviflora; assembly: GCA_019804595.1. Taxonomy (NCBI): domain Eukaryota; kingdom Viridiplantae; phylum Streptophyta; class Magnoliopsida; order Malpighiales; family Rhizophoraceae; genus Bruguiera; species Bruguiera parviflora. The sequence goes on along the minus strand of CM034048.1, from coordinate 5,446,883 downwards.
GGGTGACCAAATACCACTGTGAATGAAAAGTATAGATAATAAATAAGATACTGTTACCAAATTCAAGGTCAGGTTTCAGCTAGAGTTAATTCTCCAGATGCTGATGTGAAATAAAGACGACAGTGATAACATTCAAATTTGCACAGCACCACCACTAACCATGGAAATATTGACAGGATCAAAGTTGCATATGGCCAAAGGGAAAAAGAACTAGGAATGCTTATTAAAAGTTGCACAAACTTTTTGCCTGCAAAACTATAGAGAAACATAAAAAAAGATGCAATTTCTCAAATATGGGACTTATTAACCCAGCTCTATGGTAAGCAGAAAAAAGATTGCATGCATTTCCATTTCATCAAACCACTCATCAAGCATTATTGCTCAAAATGCTCTTCAATCAGTATGAACAGGGCTCTATTTTCTTAAACCTGAAGCACTAGCTGAAATTACTGTAAAACTTCATGTTTATGTAAATCAGGCCCATGTGCATGATAAAGTTACTATAAAATTTGATTTATGAATATAATTTCAAACATAAATGGCAAAAGCTGAAAGAATCATGGAATAAGCACACCTGCTGTGCACAAGATGAATTAACTGGGAAAATTGAACTGGCTTCAGAATTTAATTTTATCATGACCAACTACCAAGGCAGCTAAACAATCTACCAAAACCACTCACCGACTTACTGAGCATGAGGACACCACCCGCATTTTGGTTTTCAAAGTAAAATCAAAAGGCGGCTTTCGGCCAGATACATGACTTTCTGGGCATGAATTGCCCGAAGTTGATGTGTCATTGCCAAATGTTTCAGAAGAATCAGCAGTTACACCAGTACTTGGAAGGGATCCACCAGCAACTAGTCCTTTTAATGCTTTATCCTAATGAGCACTTATTAGAGCAAATCCACAGTAAAGCAAACAGACAGGGGGAAAGAAAAGGAACAAAGCATGGTATAAATTATACCATGTCAACAACAGCTAGACCAGAGGATCTTTCACCAGCCGATGAAAGCTCAGTAACACTGCGAAATACACTTTGACTACACCTTTCAAGTGTTTGATGAGCTTGCATTGTACCATCTCTGGAAACTTCAGCAGAAGAATTCTCTGGACTGCCAAGGGCGAGTAGAACAGAACCATTAAACAATTAAAAAACCATTTCTTTCTTCCCATTACAATGTGCTAGAAAACATACCATGAAAGTTGGTGTCTTCTTGCAGCCAAATTTGGAAGCATGGAAAGACTCTTCAGGCTATTTGGTTGCACATTCACTATATTTTCCTGCTTTAAAATCAAGAAATTGCTGAACAAACTGATGGTATGCCTTTTTCTCTAGTAAACTGCACTCATGTTCAGAGAATTATATCTGCATATCATGAATCCATGCATTACCTTCATGTTTTCTTTTACGGATAGCATCCTGAGCCTGGGTTTTTTTACAGGAAATACTTCATCCATGCGGGAGTCTATGTATATTGGATTCCTTGATAAATCAGGTTTCTTCAGCCCATTATCCACTTTATTAGTATCACTAGGGAAAAAGAAGTAGACAGTTAGAAAACAAGAACTAAAAAGAAAAAAAAGAAAAAAAAAAAAGAAAAAGGGTGAGTGTGGCAATTCACTTCATTGAACCAGGCAATGGGGCAGAAGATTCCTCCACAAGCTCAATGATATTTGCCCTCTTTAGCTGCTCTCCCTGCATGTCAAGAGAGATGTTAAGACCACTAGAGATATATGCAGTAACATTACATTAGCAGATTTGGAAATATTCTTGGAAGAACCATGTGCACCAACAGTTTCTCCCTTGTAAGCATTAAGCTAAGATAAATCTTATGCTAGTCAATGTTCTAATTGTATTTGATGGTTCTCTAACAAAAAGACAAGGAAGAAAGCTCTTTGAGAGTTCTACTGCTGCCAATGGGATAAACCACACTCCATCTTCAAATCCCTCTCTGTGCCAATTATTTTTGTGATATCCAAAAAAGAGGAGCATACTAGATGAGGAAAAAAAAATGGGAATGAAGAGAATCAGAAATTAATGCCTGAGGAGACAATTTGTGGAATTTTCCATCATGGCATGGCTGTAAGTATTACTTTCAATGGGTGAGAAGAATACAACATAAGACATACTCCATGTTTATATGAAAAACAAGGCATGCGTAATATATCTTGATCTTGAAGGGTTAATTAATTGTCATAGTACATCACCAATACCTGACCTAAAAAATGTAGGTCACTCAACAGTGAAAAAACAAACATATTAAAGCATCACGATCAGGTCTAGTAGATTCGCATCATTCTACATATCCATCATGATACAGAAGTGGCCGGAGTGACATCTGAAACAAGGTAATGAGTCTGAAACTTACTCTCAGTTCTGATGGGGTCTTCCACTTGACTGTTGGTTTGACTTTCAGAGCACCTCCTCTGATTGGAAGAGAAGTGGAAGGTAAAGAACCAGGAGCAGCAACATTTCCCATAAGTTGATGCGAAAACATTATCACCACAACCCCTCCGCAGTTGAAATCACTACCTACAAACTCTCACTAAGTGACAGCAGTATCAGCAAATACTATTTTTCTTGTTCTTCAAATTTTGCGCAACAACAATGATACTTTGCATGTATATTATTAGCACAAAAGTAATCTTCACAAGAACTCTAGGGAAAAAAAAAAAGAAAAGAAAAGGTAAGGCGCCAAAATCCTAGGCAAAATATAAAAAGAAACAACGCGTTATCCAACTCAACTCAACTCAATCATCGTTTCGAAAAATTCACTATTCAGAAACATGACATCAAACACCTTATAAGCCGTCAAAGGCTCAGTCTCACTCGCTTAATAAAATTTTTCTTTTTAAAAAAAAAAAAAGAAAACACCACTAATCAACGTAAGACAACACATTACGCATTTCAATATCAGAAAGATCCACGATTATATATAGATATATATATTTTTTATTTTTTTATTTTTTTGAAGGACCAAAAAAAAGTGTATAAACGCGTCGATTTTGTAATCCAATCAGGTACCGAAACATAAATAACCACAAAAGAGACTCAGATTCGTGGATATCGATTGCTATCAACGAGAACTTAAGAAAATGAAATGCGTACCAATGAGAAGAGAATTTTCTTTTCCAAGAAAATCTGAATCATCGAGAAAATCTCACAAGTTCTTCAAATCTCTCCCCCCAAAATCTATGGTTCGGGTTCTATGCCGACTTGCCAGAGAGAGCGCGCGAGGGAGAAACAGAGAGAGAGAGAGAGGTCGCGGGATACAGACTCTGAATTCGATTTTGTTTTTGTTTTGGGTTTTGGAGCTTTTGAACGAATTTCAATTTCCCTCCGGTCTATGAACGATCAATTCTAAGTACTGGGTCCCTTGAGCGCGATTCTTCTTACGACACGTGTTTAATAATGAATAATTTAAACTTTATTTATGTAAAAGCCTTAAATTTTGATTTTGATAATAATTTTTTTTTTAAGATTAAAAAGAATGTGAAATGGGTATTAATAAGAAGAGAATTTTATTTTTCAAGAATATCTAAATCATCAAAAAAAAAAGAAAAAAAATCTCACAAGTTCTTCAATCTCACTCCAAAATCTAGGGTCTGGGCTTTAATGATTTTTAAATAAAATTTAAAGCACGGATTTTCCCTTCTCGGTTTGGAGCGTGTGAAAATATTTAAAGGGTCGATACGAAACGCATTCAATTTTAAACACAAGGCTCGTTGAGCGCGATTCTTTGTAAGACGCGCGTTCGAAATGCAGTGCCGAGTGCGATAAGCTGATTCCCGAACTCAATTGGGCCAGTTGCATTTAGTTTCAGACCGCCCAATCTCAGCACAAACGCGTCTCGCTTGTTAAAATACAAATCGGTCTTTAAAACGACGCAATAGGAATTTAATACTGTAGACTTTATTTATTTAAAGGTCTATGTTAAAAGTTTGTCCCTTCTACGAGATTCGGGTCGGTCCATTAATCCCCGTCCGACGTCTCGATGCCTGCATGCATGCGTGCAATAATCGAAAATGCCTAAATGCAAAACAGTCAATCGCTTCCATTTTCCAAAGATAAATAATAACTCTTGTAATTGTTATTATTATTAAGTAAAGATTTAACTTTTTTTGTTCTAAGAGAGCGATAATTACTCGGACTCTCTCTCTCTCTCTCTCTGTGTCTCTGCTGGCCCAAACGACCTGGTCATGGATGGCCGCGCCTTTCATTCTGAGAATGATCAAAAAATTTCAATGGTATTAATTATCAGAAATTGACCCAATTTTCCCCCTCTCGCGGTATAAGTCCACTTTCTTTCTCATTATTCCTCCATTTTCCCTCTCTACTAGGAAGCAAACATCTATCAACTTCCATTCCTTTTTTTTTGTTTTTTCCGTTACTCCAACTTCTTGTATGCCCCTGTGGAATTAGTTTATAATCTGTAGCCAATTTGATTCAATTCATTCTTTCTTTTTGTGGCGGTTTTCGTTAGTTTGAATTTGGCTGTTAATTTGGGATTCACTCCATTCGTTGAATTGCCATTGAAAGAACAAAACTTTAAGGATTTTTTTTTTTTTTTTTGCTTGATGCGTTTTTGAGGGTCCAATTTTAGATTAGGGTTTCCAAACAGATGCAGTTTGGAGCCAATCTCCCGTGTCAGGGATTGCATTTGAAGGCCTGGGATCTGATAGTTCGGCTCTGTTGATATTTTTATTGTTTTTGCATTGTGAATGGAAACAAATAAGGTTAATTTGCATAGTTTGTATGCTGCATTTCAAAGAAGAGGGCTAAAAAGGACTTGAGATTGGGCTATTTTGATGGGTAACACATGTGTAGGGCCAAATCTTGGCAATAATGGGTTCTTGCAATCTATTACCGCCGCTGTTTGGCGGACCCGGCAGCCAGAGGAGCTGCCTCCTCCTAAAGGGGAAAGTGACAACGGCAAATTCGACTCTAAGGCGGAGCCTGATGGAGTGAAACAACCTGAGGGCTCTAAAAATGGCTCGAATCAACCCTCAATCCGTGTTCAGAATACCCCTCCCGAGCCAGTTAGAATTGCCAACGAGGGGACAGTTAAAGTTGCCGGAAAGGGGGCAGTTAAAGTTGCCAATGAGAAGACAGTCAAAGTTGCCAATGAGGGGACAGTTAAAATTGCCAATGAGAGGACAGGTAAAGTTGCCAATGAGGGGCCGGCCAAAGTGATAGAACACGAGAAATCCATTAAACCAGAGATGAGAGAAACGGGGATTGATAAGCCTGGTGAAGATCAGAAGCCAAAGAAACCAACTCATGTGAAGAGACCTTCCAGTGCAGGGCTTCAAACGGAATCAGTGTTAGGGAGGAAAACTGGGAATTTGAAAGAGATTTATAGTTTGGGAAGGAAGCTTGGACAAGGGCAATTTGGAACAACATTTCTTTGTGTTGCAAAGGAAGCTGGGAAAGAGTTTGCGTGCAAGTCGATTGTAAAAAGGAAGTTAACCACCCCAGAGGATGTGGAGGATGTTAGGAGGGAGATTCAGATAATGCACCATTTGGAAGGCCACCCCAATGTAATAAAAATTGTTGATGCTTATGAAGATGCTGTTGCAGTTCATGTTGTTATGGAGCTCTGCGCAGGTGGAGAGCTTTTTGATAGAATCATCCAGAGGGGGCATTATACAGAGAGAAAGGCAGCTGAGCTTGCTAGGTTAATGGTAGGTGTTGTGGAGGCATGCCACTCTTTGGGTGTCATGCACCGGGACTTGAAGCCTGAAAATTTTCTGTTTGTTAGTCAGAACGAGGAAGCACCACTCAAAACTATAGACTTTGGGCTATCGGTGTTCTTTAAGCCAGGTATACTCAGCTTTGATTGCTTTCTCTCAGTAATTTCAGGTGCATTGATCAGATTTCAGTCTCTGTTCTGGAACTGTTTTAGAACTAATTGACACTGTTCTATATCCCCCCTATCATCAATCATTTTTTTCTTCCTTTAGTGTTGGTTTTAATTGGTATGCCCCTTGAAGTAACCGTGCATATGTTTTTTTGAGGAATAGCACTTTGCTGGAACTGGTAGCATAATATGCGCTATATTTACTTGTCATGCTGCTTGCTTTTAGAGTTACTCTGCAAAATGAATCAAATTCCCCGTTTTATTACATAGGTATTCACATAAGGGAGTAAAATGTCACAAGCAGTTATCTTCATTCTTGAGCTGATGGCTGCACTGACAATTAGTTGAAGCATATTGTCAAAGCTCATTGTGCTTAATTTGCCTCTGATAAGTGAGATATCCAAATAGCTGTTAATTATGTTCCAGTAATTGCATAGTTTCTTATATAAACCCTTCAAGCTATGACAAGATTTCTTGTCTAATATGTTTGCTGTCACCAATATTCCTCAGAAAATGATGTATTTGTTAGATCTCCAATGTAGCCTCCAATGCCTGGACATAATTACTTCTTAGTCACTCTCTCTTCAATGCCTATGCTTATCTGAATCTCTTCCATCATTGTATCAATATCATTCCCACTTCAGTAGATTAACTCCTTTCGAATCTGGCCAAAATGAAATATTTATTCTTTCAGGTGAAACTTTTAGTGATGTGGTTGGCAGCCCCTACTATGTAGCCCCAGAAGTGTTGAGGAAACATTATGGTCCAGAATGTGATGTCTGGAGTGCTGGAGTAATTATTTATATTCTATTAAGTGGGGTACCCCCATTCTGGGATGGTGAGACTTGTACCCTCATTTTCATCCATGTTTCTCTATTTTTTTTGTTGGATATGTCTAATTTCTTCTAACACTTGATCATATTTGCACCAGAAATGGAGCAAGGGATATTTGAGCAGGTTTTGAAAGGTGAACTTGACTTCATATCAGAACCATGGCCTAGCGTATCTGAGAGTGCAAAAGATTTGGTCCGAAGAATGCTTGTTAGGGACCCTAAAAAGCGGTTGACTGCCAATGAAGTTCTTCGTGAGTATGCATAAGACTATAATGTTGTCTTATTTATCATTATACTACTTATTTCTTGACCCTTGTTTGTTGTTTCACTATTTGTGTACATTGGTTTAACTTTGTCTTTGGGCCACCATAAATGATTCAAAGTGAATGCAAAATTACATTTTTGGTACTTAAGAAGAGTTTTTTGGTTGGATGTGGTAAGAGAGCATGAGTCGTGTAGTGGTCAAGAGAAACTTACACTTTTGCTTTATCTTGGCTGGAACTAAGTGAACATACCAAAGTTTTAGGCATGTTGTATAATGGACGAGGTTGTATAATGGACGATGAAGTCACACATTTCCTGCCCCTTGCCATCAAAAGACAGCAAGCCTCACTTATTCTTTTGTTATTATGCAGGTCACCCGTGGGTGCAGCTGGATGGCATTGCTCCTGATAAACCCCTTGATCCTGCTGTTCTAAGTCGCTTGAAGCAATTCTCAGCAATGAACAAGATCAAGAAAATTGCAATTCGGGTGAGGACTAAACCTTTCGATGCATTAATCTGGATATCTTACAGATGTAACATTGCAAGTGTGGAAACTTTTTCATTTGAAGTCTCTGCACTGGTGCCTTTTTAAGTTTTAACATATTGTCTACAAAATCAGGTACCTAACTCATAATTGTTTCCGATGAGTACCAGGAATTTGTTGACTGTCCAGTAACATATTTTTCTTTAGTGAGATATCTTAGCCGTTTGCTGGCATTTTCTATTTAGTATCTGAAATTAAGACAGGAAATATAATGTTTTCCATGTCCCTATTTAAGACACGCTTCAATGAATTGTTTTGCTCTAGCTCATACGTGCTCTGGGAGTGTCTTGTCATGTGTTTCTTTCTATATTATAATTTGGCTTTTATATTGTAGGTCATTGCTGACAGCCTGTCTGAAGAAGAAATTGCTGGTCTGAAAGAAATGTTCAAGGCAATAGACACTGATGGTAGTGGACAGATCACCCTTGAGGAACTGAAGAATGGTTTAGAGAGAGTGGGTGCTAATCTTAAGGATTCTGAAATTGCTGGGTTGATGCAAGCAGTAAGTCACTGTTAAAATTTTGAATTAGGGCTCTGTGTTTACTTTATATTGAAAGCTTTCAGCGATTGCGATTGTGTTCTTGAAAATAATAGAGCTAGGACAGTTTTATGAACCAAGCTTGAGCTTAGATGAGTGGCTTCACCAAATCTCTCTTTAGTGGATTCAGAGTTCTTGCTTTTTTTTTTTCCTTTTTTTTTTTGTTTTTGGATGAAACATTCTTATTTAATTTCCTTTTAATCAATTAGAAAAAATCTTAGCCAAGCCATTGGCGGTATAAATAGTAAACTGGATGGGAAGTGGAAAGTCTCAGATATAGTAGCAGAGTATGCCAATCAGATTTTGAACAAATGAAGACATGTACCCATTCATGCTGTAATTATTGACTGCTGGTCTGTCATGTGCATTAATTTTGCAAGATTAACACTTGCTCACCCACCTAGAACGTCCCAAGTGATTGTCTCAAATTTGACCACATTTATTGTTCCTGTAATCCTTCTCTAGTTTGGATTTTGAATTAGCATTCCTATTTGTTAAAAATTTCAGGCAGATGTTGACAACAGTGGGACGATAGACTATGGGGAGTTCATAGCAGCCATGCTTCATCTGAACAAAATCCAAACGGAAGATCATCTATATGCAGCCTTCTCATACTTCGACAAAGATGGGAGTGGATACATCACCAAGGATGAGCTGCAAACAGCCTGTGACCAGTTTGGCTTAGGCGATGCTCACCTAGAAGAGATAATACGTGAAGTTGACAAGGATCATGTAAAAACATATTCTCACCAATTACAATTGGCATTTTATTCAATCTTGGACATAGATGTGGTTTTCATATTTAAAATCTAATTTTTGTGCTCTTTTCAGGATGGACGTATCGACTACAACGAGTTTGTGGCTATGATGCAGGAAACTGGTCTTGGCCTCAGAATGGTCGCAAACTAAAATGCTGGATTCAAAGGAGCATCTTAGCATTGATTACTTAGCCCTGGCAGGGCACAACCACAAAACAAGAGTGAGTTATTATGTTACACTGTCCAAAATATGCCCTCATTAGTCAACAGAATTTGAGAAGAGTGCTTGATGACTTCAGAGAGGGTGAGTGTTTTAGTAACTTTCCTTTTCTCTGTTTGTAATTATCTTTCAGCTTGTCAAGCATATTTAGTTGGGATAGGCTGCAATTTTCCAGGTCTAGAAACACTGTTCATTCTTTGTTGCCCCATATATGTGTTAATCTCATTCTTCCAACTTTGGAAGCATAGTAGTTATACATCATCACTTCATTTGAGATGAACCACGGTGCGCAATTTCCTGAAGGATCTGTTATGTAATGGTATTGTTCCACAATGCTGTTAAAAATAAAATAAAATAAAATAAATGAAACTAGGATGGTTGCGGTCAGCCGGCACTTGGAGAGTGATGGGGCGGATCATGGCAGAACTGGCTATCCAAGGGCCACCAGAATAGGAGATCTCCGAACCAAAACGTTCCTGATTGACTTGAAACTGCTGGATGGATAAAGTTTCTTGTAATGAAAGTTTTGCATGATATCTACTCTGTCTTCGACAAACGGCCGCCTGAGTCGAGCGAAAAATTTTGAATTTTATGTGCGATACTGCCAATTTACAGCCCTCATGCCTTGCTTCTAATTGATTGATTGAATATCTTTGTATTGATTCATGCTCGAGACCACGCATCAGAGACTCGGCTGAGACTTGCAAACACCTCAAGTGTATGCAGGCACTCATTCGACGTGTAAAATACATGTAGAGATGTGTTTTTTCCTTCCCGATACAATGCCTTGCATTAATCCTAAAAGTGAAAGCAAATTCTATCAGGCACAAGGTGCTAAGAAGGTGCTTTCAAGTGGGTGATGAAATCTCCCCGCTTCATTTTTCTGTACTGCACTCACCAACTTGCTTTACCCTCTTTTTTTTTTTTTGGGTTGGGGGGGGAGTTATAAGAGAGGTCAAAGACCAACAGAAGATAAGAGAGTCGCTATTTGGACATATTTAATTTTAAAAATAATTCTAATATCATTAAATTAAAATTTATTACTAAAATCACACGATATTTAAGTCCCACAGGCTAGCGCACAAAATATACTCTTTTTTTTTTTTTAATATATCATTCCTTTTTGCATGCCACGGTGGGCCCCATGTGTGGCAAGCCATTTTGGTTTGCCCCAAAGCCTGCATTACCCAACGGGCACACATTTTAACACTAAGAGATATAAATAATATATAAATAAAAATATTTATAAATTTAATATTTTCAAATTATATATTAAATCGATAAAAATATTACTTTGGAGCGCCCAGTTATAAAGTAAGAAATGTAACCGTGAGGCTCTCGGATTCCTTTGGTTTTTTTTTTTTTTTTTTTTTTTTTTTGAGATTAAGAGTATATGCGCATTCGATCCACTCATACGCTGGTGGCCGTTGGTTTTTGGTTTCGGTTCGTTGCCGTCACGGCCAAGAATAATAAGATCACGCACGCAAATAAGGCCCAACGTGCGAGGATAACGAGTCCCACCGGGACGCCACGACCAGACAGAAGCATCATAGCCCGAAACGGTGGGGCCCAGCTCCCACGTGGCCCTCTCGTCCAATGTAGCGCCACCGAATTTGGATCCAATTCCCCATCTCTTTCTTATTTTTGTGTGCTATTATTGAATTGTAAAAAGAGTTTAAGCAAGACCATCTCATTCTTCTTTATTTTTCTTCTTCTCGCCCTGTCTCTCTCTCCCTGTAATTTCAGTAATTGAGCAAGGTTGCGGATTTTCCTTATTACACTGATTTTGTCTGCATAGGATTGTTAGAACCCTCCTTTCATCTTTATTTCTATCAATCTTGTGTGTGTGTGTGTGTGTGTGTGTGTGTGTGTTGTTGGCCTTTTGTTTTGGAGCGAAAAATGGGTCAGATGGGTTTTTTGTTTTTCTCCCGTTTTCTCACTCTCTCGGGTAAGGTCGGGATTTTCGTGGTTCAAAGCTAAGGCATTTGGAATCACTCTGTTTATTGTTGCAGAGGTGTTGAGTGATTGTAGTTTTCTAGTTCTATGCTTTTTCTTATTAGTCTTATTCATCCTTGCTGACTTATTGTGCTTGTAATTCCGTTGATGGGCTATTCCGCTTTACTTTACCTTTTAATCAATGTGTTTGGAAAAACAAGAGAGAGAGAGAGAGTCTTGTGCTCTGCATATATATGGCTCCAGATGTGAATTTTTATTCTGCTTCTATTGCTTAAATTAATTGGTTTATTTTTTCTGGACCTTTAATCGAATTCTTTTTTTTTTTTTTTAATTTTATTTGATCAACCTGCTGTATTGGAATTGGGAAGCATATGGAAATTTTTTGCAGTTAAGTGTGTTTGGTGCCCTATTGATCCTTGCAACTCATATAGAATTGGCCAGCACACTTATGAACAGAATTCTTTTAAGTGATTGCTGTGCCAAGATTTTGAGGATACTGGAAAGTGAACAATTAGGACAGTCTTTTCGTTTCATTTTTCCTTAAAAAGAACTTTTTGTCGATGCATATTTGCCTCTGTAATCACCAGTTGATCATGCTATAGTTATCATGTTTTAGGCTGCATTTTTTGATGCTATATTTGCCTCCGGAAAGTGTAACGGATGCTTGTGGTCATAGTTTATTCGGCTTCCTTGCAGGGTTGAGGTGGTTGGAGAGATAATAGCAATGGATCGGCTCAAGGCTCCCGCCCGCCTAATGATAGTCTCGGATCTTGATAATACAATGGTAGATTTTATGATATTTTTGGTTTCTGATTGTATTCTTTACTTTTTTGCCACATTAATCTTTTATTCGATGCTCTTTCTGCAGGTTGATCATCATGACCCTGAGAATACATCACTTCTCAGGTTTAATGCCTTGTGGGAAGCCCTCTACCGTCATGATTCTTTGCTAGTTTTCTCCACTGGAAGGTCCCCTACACTTTACAGACAGTTGAGGAAGGAGAAACCCATGATAACACCAGATGTAACCATAATGTCTGTGGGAACTGAGATCACCTATGGCACCACAATGGTGCCAGATGATGGCTGGGTTGAATTTCTGAACCAGAAATGGGACAGGAACATAGTGTCTGAAGAAGCAAGCAAGTTTCCTGAGCTTACTCTTCAGGTTTGCTAATAAAGTAATGGCAATTTCTATATTCGTTGGATTTGGCTTCAAAAGGACTATTTATGCACCAAACTGTCTTTGTCAATGTTGTTATGAATGCAATGATGTGGCTCATTGTAAATAGTACTTTCTGTGTGTGATATCTGAATGATTGACTTCTTGGTTTATGCAGTTGGAAACTGAGCAACGACCACACAAGGTTAGCTTTTATGTCAACAAAGATAAGGCTCAAACCGTGATTACAGCACTTTCAGAGATACTGGGAAAACATGGGGTATGATTCAGCTTTTGACTCAGCAAAGTTTTTGTATTCAATTTATTTGTATCCTGCTCTTGTCCTTAATAGAAGTGCTTTTTTTCTTTTTTCTTTTTTGTGAAATAAAGTTTACATTGTTGTAACATTGGGATCTTTTTCTTCCTTTACTCCATTCCCCTTTCCCTTTTGAATCTGTCTGTCATATTCTGCTGCCACTGATTACTATTGTATTGTGTCTTCTTTATCTAAGGTTTACTGTGTTTCTCCCTTGTCTTATTTATCTAAGCTTGGCCGTGTGTTTCCCATCAGTTGGATGTTAAAATAATCTACAGTGGAGGAATGGATTTGGATATACTGCCTCAAGGTGCTGGAAAAGGACAAGCTCTTGCTTACTTGCATAAGAAGTTTAAGTCTGAGGGAAAACTACCTACCAACACTCTAGTTTGTGGCGACTCTGGAAATGATGCGGAGTTGTTCAGTATTCCAGACGTGTATGGAGTCATGGTATGTAATTTTGACTATTCTACTTTAACTATCGTTCATCCACACCACTTCAGTGGGAAGACGAGGTTGTCTTCAAAAGTGATTCCTGCTTTTTGTAGTTCCTTTTGGTTTCTTTCTCATTTGGTCTTTTGTTATTTTTCCACCTTTTGGGTCAGGTTAGTAATGCTCAAGAAGAATTGTTGCGGTGGTACACAGAAAATGCTAAAGGTAACACCAGAATAATTCATGCCACCGAGAGATGTGCAGGTGGGATCATTCAAGCCATAGGTCATTTTAGCCTTGGTCCAAATACTTCTCCAAGGGATGCGGTGGATTTCTCAAACTGTGAGGGGGAAAACGCTAGCGCCAGTGGTGAAATTGTGAAGTTCTTCCTGTTCTATGAGAGGTGGAGGCATGCAGAGGTTGACCATTCTGAGCTGTATCTAGCAAGCTTGAAGGCCAATTTTGTATGTTTGTATCTCTTTTATTTCTCTGGGATGCTATATTCATATGGATTTGGGATGGGTATTTCCAACTATTGAGGCTGATTATCTTCAAAACAATATCAAATTGTTCCATTGCATAATTGCTGTGTGAGATCATGCACAAATGGACAAATATACCTCCTTGTGCTTCACTTTTGTTCCCATTACCTCATGGTTGATGGACATATCATAGAACATATGCTATACACTATTTAATTTCATTTCAGTGCAATATTATTATCATCTTTATGAAGCTGAGTATTTGTGAGTGACCATAAATAATCATCTAATTTTTACATCTAGCAAAAGATTTATGCTCACAGTAATCTTATATCTAGCATAACATTTATGTCCACATTCATCTCATTTATTTATATCCATTCAGTTGCCCACATTTATTTCTGTAGTATTTTGCTTTCAAAGAAACATTTCATTCAGTTAAGCCAATCTAATTGGCTAAATGTGATGCAAATTCTCTGCTCATGTGCGCACGTCTTGATACAGTAATAATTTTGTCAAGTAAGCGTGCTACTTTTGTGTTAAATGATTGAATGTTGGTGAAGTGTTTCCCACATTTCTACTTTGAGCCATCCATATTGATATTCTTGCCATCATGGGAGTTCTATCAGAGCTTTCTGCTTCTTGCTAATATCGTCAGCACCTGTCTTTTTTCTCTCTCGTTTGGCAGGGTGAATCTGGTATTCTTGTCAGTCCATCAGGTAGTGAGCTATCTCTTCGTGACGCTATAAATGGAATGAGGAGTTGCTATGGCGACAAACAGGGCAAACAATTTCGGGTTTGGGTGGATCGTGTACTACCTACAAAGATCGGTTTGGACACATGGCTAGTAAAGTTCAATAAGTGGGAGCTACATGGTGAGGGCCTTGTGACAATATCAATAATAGCAAAAATCATAAAAAATTATTTGCCTCCCCCCTCCCTCTCTTTCTCTCCCTCTCTCTGTCTTCTCCCCCCATCTCCCCCTACCCTCCACAGCCAGTGGTGCACATGTGCCACCCTTTTGAAAACCATCATTAAATGGTTCCTTCTAGTTTGCTTCTATAGGTGAGCCTTTTGGGCCTGTTATTTTTCTCCAGTTGATTTGTGGTTCTAGTTCCTTTGGTACCATTCATTTCCATTTTTTTAACCACTCAAACAGATGGCACATGCATTTTGCCATGAGATGCCTCAAACAGTATGTCAACTACGGACTTAGGAGGACAGTGCTTTTCTAGAAGTCATGGAGTGCTTAAATGTGATTGATATTCATTAGGGAGGTCACCTGCTTCAAAACATTGATTCCTAGTAGCTGAAATTAGAGATATCTGCAGCATGAGATGTAAACATTGAAGCCACCCTGAAATGTGGGGTTACATTTGCTCATCTTTTTTTTTTTTTCGTCTTTTTTTCCGCTTTGTAATGAAATTGTTAATTCTTGCAGGTGACGAGCAGCAAGGTTGTGTGACCACTTGCATTATTAATATAAAGGTAAACATTCAAACCTATAATCTGGTTTCTTTCGTTGTGATTATCTCTTACATGATGATTGATTCTTGGGTTTCAGAAGGAAGGTGTCCCAGGCGCAACTTATATGCACGTGCATCAGACATGGTTAGAAGGATACGGAGCCAAGGATCAATCAACCTGGCTATTCTAGAGGCTTGTCAAGATGGGGATCTCGCAGCTTTAACATTAATGCTCCAGAAAGCAGATGGCCCTGAGCTTCTGCGATTCACAGTAAAATCAAATGTGGTTCTTTAATTTTGCAAAGGTATAATTGACGCATGAACGTCAACTGAATGGAGATGTTCACTACCCAAGATACGGAATATAAATTAAGTTTTTATAATAAAAAAAATCCCTGTTCTGTCTTCTATATGTTAAAAATCTTATCAAGTAAGCAAAGCCCGCATGCACATGGTCTAGCAAAATGTCTTAGCCCAAGTCTCAAGTTCCAGGAACTATATCAACGACAATATAATCATTTTAGGTTGTTCTACTGTATAACTATAGGGATTTCCAAGTGGTGTTTATGGCTCTAATGAGAGGAAAGGGCTATCGCTTATTGAAAAATTAATGGCTTAATGAACTCCTCAATTGATTTAAACCAAAAAAAAAAAAAAAAAAAAGGGTTGACTTCAAGATGATGCCGTACGTAGCCTTTTATGTGAGGTTTCATTCTTCTTCTCTTTTTGTCCTTTTTACTGGTCCATTGGGAAGTTCATTAGGAATAATTTTTCCTGCTCTTTTAAACTTCGTATTTCTTTTTGGGTTTAAAATCCAAAATTTCAAAAATTAAAGATATAAATTTTTAACATTGAGGCGTAACAACTGACACGAACAAGCTGCACAAATCGAGTCTGCTAGTCCACTTTGCAGAAGGCGACCCCATCGGACAATAAAGTAGAGGCCCCTAAAGTTCAACAAAAAAGACAAGAACATGGCCCAATCGGTGACCTTTTGATCTGCAGTGAATATTCCTCACAACCAGTTCTTCAAAACCAAACGACAAAGTCCGTGCTCTCAATCTGGGCCAGGGCCTCAGTGAGGCCGTGGACACCGAGACCAAAAAAAACAAAAAAAAAAAAAAGGGACAACGGATAGACTACTTAGTCACAAAAAAAAAATTATCTAAATTTTAAATTTTAAATTTAATCTTTAATTCATATAGACCTGAAAAAAAAAAAAACAATAAATATCTTTTTTTATCATGTTGGTATCATTTTGTTTCGTACGTACGTTAGCTTACGTCCTTAGAAATTAGAATGATGACCCTCTAAACGCTTGTTTGTTTTTTTTTTTCGTTATCTCTTCGCTTTCAAATTTCAATTGATTGCCGAATCCACCCCCCCAATCCCCCAGATCGGACACCCTCTCTTTCTCTGTGATGCGTGAGTAATTTTGAGATCCGTAGATCTCATCGTCTTTTAGTCTAGCAAACAATAGCAGAATGGACCTGAGGATCGTGTACGGGGTGGTGTTTCTGTGCTTCTCGTGTGCCTTCTTCAAGCTCCTCCACCTCTTCCTCCAACCCGTCTTTCACTTCACTTCCTGTTCTGATGATCGGTAGTACAAATCTTTGATAAAGCTCAAATGGGGTGGGCCAGATTTTCTTACATTTTTCTTTTTCTTTTTTCTTTTTTAAATTTTGATTTCATGTGGCTCTCCGTCACCATATGCGATACTTGTTACGCAACGGATTAAATCTGGGAAAACGTAATTTTTCTGTCGGCTGTGTGTTGTCGTTGCCGAGGTTCTTGTTAATTGACGCAGATGGGTTCATGTTTTTACAGAGATCGATCTGCTTTATGTTTTGCAGGTCTGGTTTTGGAACGTTAAATGAAAGATAACGTCCTTGCGTGGAGTGTTTAGTTGATCGTCGCTTCGATTATTATTTATTTTAATAAGTAAGATAGCGCTTTTTATATACAAGAAAAATCAATAGATAAGAATTTTGCCTGCGTAACAAACCGAATAATTTTATTAAACATAAGATTTACGTGTATAACTTATTTTATTTTTTTTAATAAAAATAATATTGTTTTTTTTCTTTTTTTTCTGGATGATTAGATATCACCCCATCGAAATTCGATCATTTTAATATTATTTAAGTTTTGAGATAAATGGACAGTTTCAACGAATTTTCGTAATAAGATCTGAGAAGATTAATCGACTCATTTACGTTCCTAAAACAGAAAGCCAAAATCGTCCGACGAATTATTTCGAATATCGATAGAGAAAAAATGGTAGCGCTGAGGAATCCATATAACGGCTAGATTAAGACTGTAGAATATATGAAAAATAAAAATAAAAATCTTGAGCTCACCCCTTCTTTCTAAAATGAAAATTCCATAAACCTCATAGCATTACTCAAAATAAGCCGATCATATAGAAATATATTTATTATGCGACGTGTGTAATTGTGATGCGGTAATATTTAAATAGTTTTTTATATAAATTAAATTAAATTTATAAAATTAATATATTAAATAAATTTAAATAAGTAAAATAAAATAAATGTAGTGAGTGAAATTATATATATATACATATATATTTATTTATTTTTATTTTTTTCTTTAGCGTTAAATCTTCTGAATCTGCCAGGTGCGCCACAACTGATTGAAGCAATTTGTTAGGGTGATCTGCACTTCCATAAAAAAATTCCGGGTAATTACGGCTATGAGCTTTAGCCACGGACCGAGCCAATCTGGTCCAACAGGTATGCCAGGTTGCCAACTAAACGTTTGACCGTATATGATGGATATTCAACAGGAAAGTCATTTGCCATTTCAGTGTCTCTAGCCAATCAGCGACAGCACATGCAAATGTTAGGCTACAAGACAGAGACCAGCTGCAACGCTGCTCCTAATTGAGTTTTTTGGGATTGTGGGCCGGTTCTGTGATCTCGCCTCTCCCGGTCCGGCGGCAAATGTTCTCTCCGCCTGGTTTGAAGCTGGCTATAAATTTCAACCCTGGTTAGGCAAGCCATGAAGCTCCGTGCTGCGGATGGGCCTAATCTCATTTGTTTTACTTTAATTCTACTGCTTCCTACTTCAAAGACAAATATTAACACCATTCACAAGCAATTTGAAGGCCTCGAACTGGGGCCTGTTGGAGGTTATGTATTCTAAATAATTTTAAGCTTAATTTCAAGGCATTCTAAATTAAATGCTTTCTGATCCCTCAGGCGCCGATGTTTGAATTCTAGTAGTTGGGACTAAGAACTGATCAAAGACCACCTTCAAATACTCTTTTAAAATCCCAATCACAGCGGCGTACCAAAAGGAAAGCCCCCATTTTTCTTTGGGCGCTTAAAATGAGAGGCATATATGTAAGGTTGCTCTACACTTTCGGCAGAGAATGTTGTACCCATCGTCACCACACACGCATTTGGGAGGACCCCACCACACCTATGTCTGCAGCAACAAGTCACGTCAATGACGCTACGTCGGCAGTCTAGCACACGCATCATTCCAACTCAACAGTCAGCATCACACTTTTATGTCGACGTTTAAGTCATTCTGGCTGTGTTTGCTTTGCTTGTTAAGATACTTCTTCGTGGATTCAGCGAGTAACAACAGGTGATGTGCCTTTAAATTGGCTTGTTTTGTGCGGTATCTCCTTAAAAGAATAAAACAAAACAAAAAAAAAAAGTAAAGATCTAACCAATAAAAATATGATGTTAAAGTCTTTGCCAAAGATCTAATTGTAATGCGACAATTAGATGGGTTAGATTAATGGAAGAATTATAGACTAGCTTAATCGACAACCAGAATGTTCGCACCTCAACTCTCCTAAATTCTTACAAAATGTACGGCTTAGTTTCGATGTTACATATATATATATAGTTTAAATGTCACGCTGCTATCGGTGGACAAGCTTTACAACGTGGATAAAGTGTCAAATAGTTAGCTGCCACTGTTGACAAGCGTAACGCCACCGTATTATTGCATAAAATGATGGCTACAGAGTATGCTAATTTGGTTGCTCTCTACGTCTCATGCGGAAAGGGAGTTTGCCATGGACGCAAATAGTTGTTAAGGCCAATTGCCTTCAGGAAATGGACAGTGAATAGTTATGGCAATGACACTGTACCCCCCGCGGCAAGGTGTGACATTCTGACCTTTAATCAGTTCAATCTGTATATGCCTTTTGCAAGAGCCATCTTTTTCGTCGCATCATATCGATCATCGCCATAAAACATGTTAATCTTTCCCCGTTGATTAAAGATCAATCATTGCGAGAAGCCATTCTTGATTTCAGTTAAAACCTTGTAATTACAATACAATTTCAATTATAATTTTGTTAACTACGATAAAGCAAGTTAAGAATCAGCGAAGGATCCCTTTTTCTCTTTTTCTTTTTCTTTTTCTTTTTTTTTTTTTTCCCCATAAGCAAGAGTGAGCGACTTAACTGAACAATCAACCTTAGGATGTTCTAACCATTCCTTGTGTTAATGGAAAGGAGCTCTAGCGTCCTGCATAGCTCAAATCCACACGGGGAGAATATAGATCCACAAACAATGATGTTGACCCAACGGAAGACCAACCATTCACCTGATCATGTTACATAGTTTTAGTATGACCCACAACCAACTCTGGCAACAAAGTTGGCCGGTGCACGTTGCTTTGGTTCAAGACCATTACTCCCAAGTCCCAAAAAACCAGGCTTTCCCACCCTCAACCTTTTAGTTGACAAAGAAAAAGAATAGGACCCGCACACCCTCTCGCTCTAGCCCAGCTGGAGGGTAGTCGTACCATTCTACAGGCCCCCCTAAGCATTCACGTGCATGTGAGGAGGAGGGACTGTGGGACTCCATCGTCTTCTAGACAGCTTATGGCCAAGAGTAGCCTTATAGCAGCTTATCACTTCATTGGTCCCTCACCGCCACTGTAGTCTATCACGCTTAGTACATCCGAAGGATTGGAAAAAGTTGGAGCTTTTTTTTTCTTTTTCTTTTTTTTCATGTACATCGGAATACAAAACTTGAGTTTTTCGGTGCGGTGCTTGACTTGTTAATTCTACATTTTACTCTCTTAGCATTTGAATCTTTTATGTTTGAACCGTGAACATTGAAACGCGAGTGAATTCCTACGAATTCATGTGTCTTTACGCGTCTACTCATCTCGAAACGATGTACTTCACACGTCCACGACGATTGACATATAGTAACCAATATCCCCTACAATAATAATATTAGAGTCTCATTACATGGGATTTTAGCATTCAATGGCTGGTGCGGCATAGGCCCGCATAGGTGACATCATCGTAAATAATGGAATTAACTTTTTATATATAAAAAAAATTAATTCTTTTAACAAGTCATTGTGAAGTGTGCTAAATTTAATGAAATGTTTAAATAGTTCTAATATAAAATGCAGAAAATATAAAAAATACAAATAAGATGGTGTTTCATAAGTTTTATACCTTTTTCCTGTTGTCTTGTACATCTTATCTAATTTAAATTTTTATGCACATTGATAAAATTTTTAAAAACCATAATAAATTGTGAAATAGTTATATTATTTTATTCACCAGCGATCTTACGGCAATGTCAACCATGTTCGGGGCATGCAGGAATCCCTTTCCCTAATAATTTTTCGATAATATTAATTAACCCTCTTTGATCTTTAGTAGATTATCCACGGAGGGAAAAAAAAAAAACAAATTGCAGATTAATTTGCCTGTACCATAATTTTTAGGGAAAAAAAAATATAAAACATTTTAAAGATGAGAAATTCGAACGCCACGTCCACACGTCACCAAACAAGGAATGACAGTCAGTTCAGATCCACCTCCATTTCACTTTGTCCAGTCAAAAACATGAAAAATCAAATGTCCTCCACGTTGCCTGACGCGTGGTGCCTGTGGGACAATTCTACGTACTTCTCAGTCCTGAACCTGGTGCGTGGCCCAATCTTCACCGCACAGAAGTCAAATTGGTACGTCTGGAACTGCTCACCAATAATATCCTGTCTGGAAAACGAGGTTTTCTGGTTGTTGTCGTAGACCAACGCGCGATATAGGCGTTTGGGTCTGTAGCGACGCCGGCTCGTCGGCCGTCCCAAAGTGTGAGAACCAATAAGGTGCAAGGCTAAAGCGATTCCAGTGAGCCCTCCATTCAGGCCCCATGAGCATTTTAGGTACACTTCCAAAGACCCAAACAATAAAATAAATAAATAACCAATGAGCTTTATTATTTTTCACAACCCACCATTTGAAGCAGTTCTTGTGTTATATATAGCAAATAACGCTACTTTTCTTTTAACAAGAAATACACACAATATTCGCTTATTAAATCATTTTCATGAATATTAAAATACGCTAGTTTCGATTAATATGAAATTTTTAATATAAGATAATAATAAAAAAAATGTTTAGGACAAACCCCAAATTTCATTTTGAAAATAAAAAAAAGGGCAAATGACAAATAAAAATGAAAGTCTGGAGTTCACTTTTGAACATGCAAGAAATTCTGGAGCACCCCAGTTCGGCCCTACGACAATATTAATTGTTTATGTTTAAACTTTGAGATTTCTTCTATCCGATGTTAATCTGGAAGGCAAATCGAAAGAAGACAGCTGGGTGAGCTAAAGTCTAGGGTTCAAAGATTTTCAGAGAGGCTTATTTTGTCCCCGCATGTTTATCTAAAACTTGAATTGAAATTAATGAGCTTTAGCCCATTAATTTTAACGTTGATGATCTGGAATTAATTAATTAAAAACATGTGTTATTAACTACAACATTTAATAATAAAATTATTCAAATTTTAATTACAGGTTTGAGATTCGATCCCGACTCTTATAAATAAAAGTAAAATCTCTTTTATCGGAAGCAAAGACCAATGCGACGGATGTATGGATAAGAAACGGGTCTTCTGTACACATCAGTTACAATAGATGCATCTCAGCTGTCACACGGAAATAAGGCAAATAATTTGTCTGCATATTCATGGTGTGCAATCAAAATCTAATTAGTTCAAAAAATTTCGAAAGTGCTAAATTCAAATCTCATTAGATTTCTAAATAGCGTTTTAAAACTTGATGGTAGATAGCATCTAACTCCAACCTTTTGTATTTGGATTAAAAATTTAAAATATCTGTAACGTTAAATATTGAAAAAATATATTTAAGGCATCATTCGAATAGTTCATCGCCACCTATAAGAACCAAATTTACCTAATAAATAAATAATTATCATTTCTAAAAACAAAAAAAAACCTTCTTCTTGACTTTTTACATTAGAAGATGTTTTTTTTCCTCTCCTTTTCTCCTGCATAACCTCGGTCTTTAAGCTCCTGGCTGCCTGTCATGAGCCAATCTCCAAGCCTTTGCAGCTGACGCATCCCAGTCTGTCTTCAAGCGTTTGAGTTTCACACTAAAATTTAATTACACAGCAATCTGCACATCAAACTGGAGTCTTATATTATTACCCTCTTGACTCTCATATCCACTTCCAGAAAACTAAAACTCTGTCTCACAGGCACGTCCACCCGCAGTAGCCTGAATTAAATCCGCGTCCGAGAGAGGAGATCCAAATAAGGCAAGAACGTTAGACCGTCAAAGCGCATACCTATTAGCTTAAAATTCGCAAGCTGATGGGCGCAAAAATCGCCTGAGGCAGAAGAGACCAGACCCGCTTTCGTTGGTCCCCCCCCCCCACCCACCAACACCCTCGGCCTACACCATCACCTTCCCGCCACCTCCGACTCTGGACTTTGCCGTGTCTCCTTCCGTCGTGGAGGCCCTCTACGGCCGCCGCCACCATTTCCATTTTCATTTCCGCAACCTCAAAATGGTCTTTTCTTAGAAGACTTCTTGATCTTGGTTGAACTGGAAAGGCCTTTCCTTTTTTTTTTTTTTTTTTTGTTATACATTCGACCAATGCAAAGGCAAACCAAAACATTCAACCGAGATCGGAGCAAGAAAGCTTGAATTGGTTTTCATATACCCTTTTCGGAACGGACCGAACCCCGCCGCTGGTTAGTCTGGTTAATGGCATGATTATTAATATCGAGAACAGCAGCAGCGCCGCCGTCGCCACCTCCAAAAAGACTCATTCTTTGATGTCTCGCCGAGTTCTGCTTCGTAACTCGTTGCCGTCGACGTCTTCTCCGTCTTCTTCGTCCCCGAACGGGCGACGTCCTCTGCTAAGGAACAGCAATTCGACCTCGTCCAGCTCCTCCTGCTGCAGCGGGCGTTTCGGGGAGGTGGCGGGTGGAACCACCGCTGAGTGTGCCGCGATATGCTGCTGTTGTCCATGCGGGTTGGTGAACCTCTTGATCCTAACCATGTACAAGGTCCCAGCGAGGCTGTGCCGGCGGGCGCTGAGGAAGAAGAGGCAGCAGCAGCTGATCAAGAAAGGGCTGCTGCCGCCGCGGTCCAGGCGATGCGAGTGCGGCTGCGACGACACCGAGATACAGATGCATCCTGCGGGGGCAAGTTTCAATCGAGGGTCGGTGGAGATATTGAAGTCCTATGAGGAGGAGGATGAGGAGGCCATGGCCAAGCTTGAGAAGCAGATGTGGGAGACATTTTACGGTACTGGGTTTTGGAGAAGCCCTTCCCAGAGAGAGCCTCCGCCGCCGCCCCCTCCTCCTCCGCCGAGAAGAAGCGCTGCTCTGCGGGAGACCAAGGTTCAACAATAGCTTCGGAAAAATTAAGAAGCCAAAGGCTCTCCTCTTAACCCGAAAGAAGTAAAAACCATAACCAAATCAAACCCATTGAGTTACTGCTTTTCCATTTGCAGTTGTTGTTTAGTTTCTTCAGTTTCGTGATCTAATCTGGTGAAAGATTTTTAATTGGTCTTTTCCTATATCTTCTGTGCGTTGCATTTTATTTTCCCTTAAGTTTCTTCCCCCCCCCCCCACCTTGATGCTGTTGCTTCGGCAAGGGTGTGTGCTCAAAGATGATGATTTCATATTCACACTACTTGTTTCCGCACAAATGCTTTCATATCCACTATGAATTTTCATTAATTTGTATTGTCACGGTGAGTCCTGTCACAGTAATAGTGGGAATCTGTTTTTTTTTTTTTTTTTGGCTCAACAGCAAATTGCTGGCTGCTCTGATCATCTTGGGATGGTACTGAGATCTCGGGGCCTTTACCAGTAATTAGATTGATCACTGTCTGCAATCAGTGACTTCATTATTGTGGATCATCAAGTAGGGAAGATGGCAACAGGCGAATTACATTTTTTGTTTTTGGATTGTTCTCATAAGATTTTTGACTCGTAATCTCTAAATTGATGTCACACTCAAATTTGCAAATCTTCGTTCCCTGAAAACTTGTATAACATCATCATCATCATCATCATCACATTAATCAGTACCCATCCTGTATTGACTACCAAAAATAGATACCTAAGTTATGCAATACACACAAGTTCCAGATTTGGGCATGAAATGGAGCTTTTTTTGGGGGTGGCTATCGCAGTGTCCCATAGAGAACAGAATGGTTTATTAGTTGTTAGAGGCACAGTAATTTTTTTACAGTTTGGCATAATAATTCTGCAGTCACTCTATCTATCTACGCCACTCATGGACAGGTAATTTTGCCTTCATGAACATGATGCAACATTCGAAGTGATATCAACCATTTTTCTTCCCACATTTATTAATAAAAATCACAAGCTCCCCCCCGAACTGGTACCTTCAGATGTTGTATAATTCCGACTTTTTACCCACTCTCTAGTTTTTTTCTTTTTCGCTAGATGAGTGCAGCAGGGAAAATGTACTTGCACGAGCCTTTTTCACTTGGGACTGTCGCTTTTCATTTAATATGCTGGTATCCCACCGTACCATCCGGTGTTTTTCGATGGCGCGTGGGAAATGTCCATTTTGTTGCCCGTGGGGGGACTGGAGCCCCTCATCTGTCCGCAAGGAAGGCACCGTTTTGGCCCTTCTTTGCCTGGCTTTTGTCCCCACCGTCCTGCCAAGCGAAGTTAGGGATAAGAATGCTTCCCTCCTTTCGTTTTCCTCTTTTATTTTTTTCAAGTAATTAATAACTTATTAATAATTAGAGAGAGGGAGAGAGAGAGAGAGAGAGAGAGAGAGAGAGAGAGAGAGAGTTGGGCCTCCAAACACAAACACGAGGGAAAAAATTCTCCAACTTGCGTGGAGCACCTCCACAATTCTCACCAGAGAAATTTATATTTGTTGAAAAATATTTTTTTCATATAAAATTTTTATTGAAAAGTCTTTATTGTTTGATTGTATTATAAAAAATATTTCTAAAATTTTAATTATTATTTGACACAAATTAATTATATGTATAAATAAAAATATATATAAAAATATTCAGTTAATTTTTATATAATAAAATAAATTTTGATATTAAATAATATAAAAAATTTAACATGATAATTATGGGATTGAGTGACCGGTGATTAATTCAACAATAATATAGATAATTATAATATTTTTTATAAAAAAATAATTTATTCACTTTTTATAATTGTCAGAGAATAATTTTTTATAAATAAAAAAATTATATTTAGTAACTTAGGTATTTATATTTAATATTTAAATTTAAATAAAGAAATGTTTTTATTTGTTTATTGTTGATAAATATAAATTTTAAAAGTCTAACTCGTCTTTGTCGTTAAATATCCAAAGAAAATATAAACTACTAAAATAGCAAGTGAGCGATTAAAAAATTAAAAAATTTATTATAAAAAATAAAAACCGTAAGATTGCATCGTAATTATAAATAAAATAAAAATCTTAGACTAGGAGGATTCCACCACCAGAATCGAAATAAAGAGAACTCGGGATTCTTCTATAAAAAATAAAAAAATAATAATTTTTTTTAAAAAAAAGACGAAAACAAAAATGTTAACAATGTAGACTAAAAAAAGCTGTACATAACATTTAATTAAATTGAGGGTCATCATTTATCGTTATCAACAGCCGATTTTCCCTTCAACCTACAAATCCAGAAAGAGATGAGAACAGAAAAGAGTTCACTTTCACGGCGCGTTGGGCGCGTGCACCTTTCTTTCTCGTCCACTTGACCCCTTTTCTGATAGGGCATTGGAGACATTCGTTGCGGGCTGCAAGACTCTTCACCTTAAGGCCCCGTTCGCGTTCTCTTTCTTTAACAAAAAGCGCGAGGTAAAATGGTTCCCATTGATATTTCACCTGAAAAAAAAAATAAAAAAACACAACGTAGAAAATTTGAAAAAATCTCTGTGATTCAGAATCTTCAGTTGAAATCTCATTCGAAGCTCATTGTTTAAAAAAATAATAATAATACAAATAATAATAATAATAATAATAAAAGGATAAACTCATCTACACAAAACAAAGCCCAAATAGTGGCCAGGGCACGGCGTGTTGTATGAACTGATGCGCCTGGGCTGGGATTCGAAATCAGGACTCAATGCTTCAAAGAAGACATTAGGCTTTCTCCGAGATCGGCATTAAACAACCTGAAAAATAAATAAATAAATAAATTATGTAACACAGAGGATGATTGGCTGAATTCTTACGAGGAACCTTTCGGAAGTACAAATATTTTGTGGGTTTTTGACAAAAAAAAAAAAAAAATCCCTTTAAGTTACCAAAACTAATATTTTCAAGTATGTCAATTGAGAGAGCCGGGGTTTGTCCGGGTGGCAAGAAACAGTGTACTTCTTCTTGTCTTCCGGCGGGAGTTTGAACAGTCTGTGTCTCATCCTCTTTCTCTATGTGGCTAAGCCACTCTTATTACAGATAAAAAATAATAATAATAATAAATAGAGTATTTGTGATTTGGTTGTATTAATACCCTACTACATTCAGTGCAAGTCTTATGTAGCGTGTGATGTGAGCCTTGTTTTATGTTGGAATATTTTTAATTTCTAAATTAAATGTACTTTACAACATTTTTTCAATCTGTTTTTATATTAATTGAACTTAAAAAGTAATTTTCAAAAAGTAATAGGTAAACCCATACCAACATTAAGAGTTTAAGGTTGAACTTTTATGACCCACTCATGAAATAATCCGACTAAAAAAACCTAATTTAACTTATTTCACACCTCCATATGTATTGATGCGAAAAAGAAAATTAAACCTAACAATTAGTAGATGAATGAATATGGCATATTTAACTAAAAAAGACCATAACATTTTTATGGGTAATATATATATTACTCATTTTAGTCGTGCCGCATACATTATTATTTTTACTCAACACCCTAATTGTAAAGTACTCAAATTTCTTCTTATTTTAAGAAATGCACACACACACACACACACACGCACAGAGAGTCCACACTCTCACGATTGAATGTCAACTGGCCCACACCATGAATAAAATTGCAATGATTGGTCCTCATTGTTCAAGTGGGCCGACGCCTCTCCTGTGGATCCCAGCAATGGAAAGAGGGATCTCAACTACAGCTTGGGGGATTAGTGGCCCAATGAATTTACATACAACTTGGGCCTTCACCTTTTATCCTTTTTAATTGCAAGATAAATTAGCCGCATTTTTTAACATTATTTTGATAAACGAATTTTTTTAGGAGGAGGATAAATTACTCATATTTATTTACAATACATGTTATTTCTGACTTATATATGCACATTAAAGTATTATATTTTTATGTGGTGCTTTTTACTGACTGTCATATGTTATATATACCATGATCCACCTATTAATTTAGGTTGCCGATAAAAAAAAAAAAGAAAATTACAGATTTTAATTCACAGCACTCATTTAATAAAAAAAAGTAGTAAACCTTGACATAAAAATATTTATTAAGCTCTAATATCTAAATATTACTGATTCAAGTACAGAGTAAATTTTATACTTTAAACTAATAAAGTAAAAAAATTAAACTTTTGCAAGTATAATTACTTTTTTATTATAATTATTTTTGTTGTGTTATAAATAAATATATATATAATTTTATCAAAATAATTAGAGAAGACTTTAAAAGTTATAAAAATATTTGATAAAGTATTATATAAAGTTAAATATATTTTTTAATTTTTTTGATAAAAGATAATTTTATAAATAAAATGATGGATATAATTCATACTTTTTAATAAAAAAAAAGAGTGGTTAGAGAGGATAAAGAAATAAGAGAAAAGAAAAAAGAGGCAAAAATATAAATCTAAGAAAAATTTCTCCTTTTTAGCTGTGTATTAAACATTAAAAAAAAAACAAAAAAAACAGAAGCAACCAAAAAGGACATTGTGGGGGTCCACCGTGGGAGCGATAACGATGAAATAAAGGTCAAAGCCGTATAAAAGATGACAAAGAATAAGAAGTCTCATTCTCAAATACCGTAGCAATAGTGGGACCCGGTGAATTTGTTTTCCCATTGAAAAAGTCTTCGAGGAGATGGAATAAAACTAAAAAAAAAAAATAAAATCCAGTAAATAAATCAAACAAAAATTCAGTAGGAAGGGAAAAAAGGCATAATAACTACGTAATAACAGGAGAAAACAAACCAATAAAAGAAAACCAATAACGGGTCAAGCTGGTTACCTCTTAAATTCGCTGTCTGTATTTCTCAAGTGATCTCTATGGTCATCATCATACCTTGATCAACTTTCCTGAATTCTAGGTTTTCTCATGGATCTCTGACACTGTTCTTCCTTTCCAGGGGTGGTGGGGGGGTCATTCCAAAGATTTGGTCTTTTATCATTTCATTTTCACAGGCATTTCTTGAACTTTTGTTTCCTTGTAGACCCATCATCAGGAGCATTTCCAATTTCTCAATGGAGGTAAACTCCAAAGCTTTTTTTTTATTCCTTTTTTTTTTGTCTGTAATGGGAAAGTTCTTGAAAGATTCTGTCTTTCTGCCTTAATGGGTTGCAATTGCACATAGATATTTTTTTTTATAATTTAAATTGTTCAATTTCTTATCTGGGTTTGATTTGTATGGCCCTGGTTCCTGCTGTGTTTTCTTTTTACCCTCCACTGAATTTTTAATATTGCATTAGTTTTGATGCTAAACTTTAATGGAATTTCCGTCTAAAATAGATCAACATAGAAAGCTTTCTTTCTAAATATAAGTAACCTGTGTTGGAAAAGTCAGTCTCTATCCGCTGAATTCCTTCATTGGGACGTTTTGGGTTTTGAGGCAGGTTTTTGTATTAAGCCTTTGGTGGAGGTAATTGTTGTGGCCAACCCCAGTTATTGGGATTAATTTCCTCTTTCCCCTAATCAGAAATTTTGGTTAAAATTATGAATTTCACTATCTTTTTCATTGTTGTGGTCATCTCAGACAACTGCATTGGGTCTTGAATATAATGCTCTTTCTTGGTTGACCCAAGAATACTGACCCTTTCCCATACCCGTGTGGGAGCCTCTTTTTGGTTTTTGAGTCAAGCATGCTGCACTCCATGAGCATTACGGACAGAGAATATCACTAATTTCCCATGGATGTGAGATTTAGGGGCCACTTATCTATTTTGAACTGTTGAGGGGTTTTGGTGTGAAGGTTTCAGAGGCGGAAGAAGCCAAGAAACATGAAATGCATGTGACATCAGCTGCAGCTTTTGTGGAAGGAGGAATTCAGGAATCATGTGATGATGCTTGCAGTATTTGCCTTGAGGAGTTTACTGAAAGTGATCCTTCAACAGTAATAATTTATGTTTTACAACTGTTATATTGCCTTTCTCTTTCTCACCCTTGTGCATAGTTGGGCTTCTATACATTACATCTTTTTGTTAGATGTTATGTCATGTTTTGTGGACTAAATTCTGTTATGTCTTACCTCGCAGGTGACTACTTGCAAGCATGAGTTTCACCTTCAATGCATCCTTGAATGGTATTGTAATAAGCATTTCCTTTTCCTTTTCTTTGTCTAACCTTGGCAAACATGTTCGTCAAGGGAGTGTTCCCTTATTTTTTCTTATTTCATTTTGTATACATATATTTGGTCGGATATTTGTTCCATAGAACTAGGTGATACCTTATAGCTAAATATAGCCTTGGAATTTAGTTTCAAATTATTGGTGGTTTAGTTTTTATTTGGGAAGACTTGAGCTTTGAAACAGTGTAGGGGTACAAATCACTGGTATTGAACAAGTATCATAGGATGGATTTATTCTTGATGCACCTGCATGGATGATTTTGGTTCTCTTGCTATACAGTGGCTTGTAGTGTTCTCTATCCATTGATGATCATATGAGTGTGCATTATCTTTTATCTGTACTTCTTTTCTTGTTACACTTATCCAATTGATTTGTAGGCATAGTTTCTGATATATTTTGTGCTGTCATAATGCTGTGGGTGTCTGAAGTTATGTTGGCATTTAGCATTTTGGTAAAATATTATATACCTCTAACTTTAGCCAAAGATTTCTTTCTCTCTTTCTTTGTTTTAGGTTTTTTTTTTTAGTCCATTAGGAGGCTCATTAGGTCTTGAACTACACAATGGGAGGTAGCTCGCTCCATTCCCATAAACCCCAAACCCTTCTTCCCAAGATTAGTACCTGAGATCTCAAAAATAGAGGTCTAAGTTCTCAACCACTGAGGTGTACCCAGAGGAACTGTCAAAGGTTTCTTTGTTTTCTTAATGTTGTGCTCATTTCGTCGCTCCTGGCAACTCCATAAAGCACCATCAAGAGTTTGAGTTCCATTTTGTGCATCTTTCAACTATTTTTCTAGCAAGGTTAATACTATTGTAGTGGATTTCAATTACATTCCTACAGCTCAAGTAAGCCTCCTTGGCAAACTGGATTTTGGTCACTATGTGGGTCTGTCTTCATAATTCTTTTGAATCCACTGATGCCCACATTAATCGTTCATTAAGACTTATCTCTAAGTCATTGTCGCTACGATTAATCGTTCATTAAGCCTCAATCTGCATTAATTGTAATTCTTTGTTTCCTATCTGTTATGTTCCCTAGGTCTTTTTGGCCAATTGAAAAATCTCCTAGCTTAGTGAATGTAAAAAACCATGAGAAAACTATCATTTACTAATGGTGGATGGTTAACAAATCACTGAGATGCAAAATGGTACCTGTAGAATAAGATTTTTTTTTTTTCTGATAGTTGAACTTCATTTAGAAGAGATAAGGGTTTGAACTCCCAACCTCTCCTCCTCAAATCCCCATAAAAGCTTGAGATGGCCATCAGGGTAAAGCATGATGTTGATAATTTGAAACTTTATTTATGGTCTTAATTTGCAGGTGCCAAAGAAGCTCCGAGTGCCCCATGTGTTTGCATCCCATTAGCTTGAAGGATCCTACAAGGTTGGTTTTGCTTTATATTGCTTGTGGTAGTTGCCTTTTGTTCTTTGTTTGGTACCTTTCAAGTCATGTTATTTCACCTATTGTGGCAGTCAAGAATTGTTCGAGGCAGTAGAACAGGAGAGGAAATTCAGGACTGCTCCATCTAGAAATGCTCCCATATTTCATCATCCCTCACCTGGGGATTTTGAGTTGCAGAATGTCTGTTTGCCATCAGTACTTTGAATCTGCACTTACCATTGTCTGTTTATTAAACACGTGGAAAAGATTACTACTTGGATTATGATTCTGCAATCTTTTGCATTGTATGCAGTTACCAGCTGGTGCAAGTGATGCTGATCTTGAGGCTCAGATAATCGAGCACTTGGCTGCTTCTGCTGTAATGAGAAGGTCACACCCCTTTGGTAGGAGAGAAGGCCAGAGAAATAGGTCATCAATGCCTGCTCGCCCACGCTTCGTAGTGTTTTCCACTCATCCTACACCACCTTCCAGTCGTGTTTCTCCTCCTTTGACTCGGGTTTTAGGGGGAAATGAACCAGCAGAAATCACTATAGGTAGTCCATCTACCCCACATAGATCTGGTGGGAATGAACAATCAGAACACAGCATCCAATTTCCTTCTGTTCTAACTGAGCAAAGCTCCTCTTCATCCTCGACTACTGTCATGCCCCCAAATCATCAAGGAATTTCTTTTAACAATCGGTATACATATATCTGTTTTTATTGTTATATAATCATTGGTATTCATTATCTTTTTTCCTCCAGTTTTTTATATGATCCTACATATGTTTGACCTTTCCAGTCATGTTTGAGCATATTCACTTGTAAAACTTGATATCATTTGTTTGGCATAGAAGCACTTCTAGTCAGTCTTCATCGCCAAGTCAAAATGGAGCAGGACCATCAGAATTTCAATCATTCTCAGAGTCTTTAAAATCTAGAATTACTGCAGTCTCAATGAGGTAGATTCCATCTCTAAAATCTACTCTTTATCTTGCATGTCTGTTGTTGCAAAATATTTCTATTTATATTGATTTCTTGTTAACACTTGTAAATGTAAGATTCAATGAATCAATTTCAAGAAGTACCAGAGGATGGAGAGAGAGGCTGTTCTCTCGTAACAGTTCCATGTCAGATCTTGGTTCCGAAGTTCCAAGAGAAGTGAATGCAGGAATTGCAAGTGTATCTCATACAACGGAGAACCTGGAAACCAGAGATAATGATAGAGCCAACCAAGTTTCTGTGTCTACTCATTCGACCGATTGCTCAGTTTCGGAAAGTGATCAAGATAATGCTGATACTTGCAGAGATAGCCCTTTGAATGAAAGCAGTGCAACATCTTCTTGTGCTGCAACTTCAGCCCCCGCTTAAGTTGTCAAATATTGTATCCATGATTGTATCTTTGCTCAGCATTTCATCTTTGAAGGCAAGTCGCAATGCTAGAGTTGATTTCAGTTTCCAAATAATTAGTTTTTCCAGCAAAACCTGTGTTTTATAATTATTGGTAGTTTTATTTATGAAGGGCCTCCCTGTACTAACCTTGTGAAGTCTGGTTGTCACTACCAGTTGCACGCATACAAATGCCGAGTGTATCAGGGGGAATCACTGTTTCAGTGTTTTGATGCTTCGAGTGCCCTTCCTATGTTGACTCACCTTATGATCAAGATGTTCACTTTCGTGGGTCGGTATGCTCACCTCATTTTAGCACATAGCAATGCTAAGTGTTGTATATTGTGTCGGTTTTTGCACACGGCAGGACCACACATCACCAGTTCCGCATCGTTGTACCTGAAACTCCAGTGCTGATGAACTTGTTTTAGAATCTATAAACTTCGAGGCCTTAAAATCTTGTGATGTACTGTTCCAGTACGGGAAGACCAGCGATTAACACGAGTTGAGCTTCCCATTTCACGCTGTGAACTACTTTCTTCAAATGTGACCAGCCATTAATGGCTTTCAGTGAGTAAATTCGTTTCATGTATGTCTCAGACTTGGACGCTGATCTTTGCAGAACATGGATGGTTAGATCATGAACAGTTTGACCACTAATACATTCATTTGTGTTGGAAATTTCTTACGGGAGTTGAGTTGAATTATAGCAGAATAATTAGTTGAATAAAACGAAAATTTGAAGATGGAAAAGAAGATTAATGTCCAATAGAAAATATTTGTTGCCTTTTCCACAAAAAACAAAAAAAAAAGTCTTCTTTGTAGCAAAAAAAAAAAAAAAAGAAGTATTTGTTACGTCTTCGTACCAATAACTGGGAACTGGAAGGGACTAAACAGTCTTCTGCTGTACTTGTAATTAAAATTTCATAATTATAAGATTATTTAACAAATTAATTAATTAATTAATTAAGTTTAAATTAAATTTAACACTTTTAATTAAATATTCATAATTCACACAATGTGTAAGTCCAAAATTAGTTAATTAATATAAGAGATTCTTGGCCGGAGGCTTCTATTTTTAAACTCTTTTGCTCTAATTATGAGAACAAAAACATAAAATTTAGGAGAATTAATAGAATTATAATTTACAGTCTAAGAGAGATCTAAATGAAACAAAAAGGAAAGTGAAGCATCCTCTGCTTGTAATTAGAATTCAATTAAACAACTAATTAATTAATATAAGAGATTTTTTTTTTTTTTTGGTGCTCATTTTTCGTGCGCGATCGGTACAAGTTATTATGAATTGGAATCGAACTAGATTAAGATTATATATTTTTGACCAAAGCACGGGTCTTGCCGACACTTCCTTTTTCCTTTTCTTTTTCTTTTTTGTTTTTTTTTTGCAGAGCAATTTCATGTGTTGAGTATTAGAGTAACCAAAGCAAAGAGTATTATAAGAATATTTGTTGTTGTGAATTCAGATTGAAACCACTTATTTTATTTTAATTTTATCTATATATATATATAATTATTATTCTTATAATAATGACTCAAAAAAAAAAAGTTTCGTGCATAACTGTAACGTATCAAATCTAAAATTTAATAATAAGTTCGCTATAATTTCCCTAGGTGATTAAAGAAGGGCACTATTGCAGGATTTAAACTCAAACTAAAATGAAGAAAGACATGCAAAATTACCAACAAACGCCTAATTGGGTGGTAAAATCGATACTTTTGGGAGACTGTTTTTATTACTAATTAATATCACAAAAACCTTATACAAGTAATCATA
This sequence comes from Bruguiera parviflora, assembly GCA_019804595.1. Lineage (NCBI taxonomy): Eukaryota > Viridiplantae > Streptophyta > Magnoliopsida > Malpighiales > Rhizophoraceae > Bruguiera > Bruguiera parviflora. The sequence goes on along the minus strand of CM034048.1, from coordinate 5,412,642 downwards.
TATATATATATATATATATACTTAATTATATAATTATCTTAAATATATTTATTTATATCAGAATTATATTTAAAATTATTATATATAATAATATATAAAATTAAATTATAAAACATATAAATTTTTGATAAAAATATTATAATTTGAATAATTGAAAACTATAGCATCTTTTTTCCCGATTTTTATAATTTAACTGGACTGAAAATCCGACCAATTTCAAATTGTTTAGATTTTACCCACCGGTCTGGTCCAATTCTCTCACGCTGAAAGTTATGGGCAAACCACCGGCAGGAGAGACGTCGCCGTTTTCGGACTTGGATTAATGCGCGCGTAAGAGGGGCGCGTAGCGTAGAGAGAGAGAGAGAGGGAGTTTCGTTGAATGAAAGGCTTGGCGTAGAAACACAACAAACGAAAGGGAAAGGCTCATTTGAATCATTGTCAGACACCGACACCTTGGCTTTAAGCCACATTCACTCACGCGATGCTCTTAGCCTCACCCCCTTCCGGCTTATGTTTTGAGCTCCTTGTCACATGCTCCTACTTCTTTTCTCTATCACCATGTAATAATAATAATAATAATAATAATAATAGTGAGATATTAGTACCATTCAATTGTATGTAAAATATATATTTTTAACTATATGCAAAACCATGCGTAGTGAAAATTGTAACGAAATTATATGACTACTTTGTGGTCTAAGTCTAACTCATGCTATTAATTAAAAAAAGATTTAATAATAACACTTAAAGAATGATATAATATTAACAAAAAATATAATTTAATTATATATATTTTTAAAATTTTATAGATAAATAAGATTAAATATATAAAAAATTATTATATTACTTTGATGTTATTTATTACGCGGTCATATTTTTGGGTGAAAAATAGAGAGAGAGAGAGAGAGAGAGAGAGAGAGAGAGAAACAGAAAGCATAGAAGCAACAACGCAAATGAAGGTAGAGAGTCGAAATCTGACAACAAAAGTAAGTAAGTAGAGGTACGTGGCTTGAAACCAAAACATAAAACAAGAGAGCAAGTGACTTGTGAAGCCGTGCGTGCGGCTCACGACGTTAAACGATGCTCGAACCGAAGACCAGCCTGCCGTTTGGATCGGGATCCCGACTTCCAGCCTCACGACTCTCTCTCTCTCGCTCTCTACTGCCGTGGAATAACCTCCCAAAGTCCACTCTCTTGTCTCCCCACTCTCTCTCTGTTTCTGCCTTCCAATTCCAACCAGAAAACTTTTTCTTTTTATAAGCGTGCTGTCTCCATTGCCTTAACATACCAGATCTT
>CM034048.1:5237562-5411246 GCA_019804595.1 Bruguiera parviflora | reverse complement strand
CCAAAACACACCCGCGCCAACACAGCCTCCCGCCGATATTGCATCACCAAAGCCCGAGAGCTACAACCTCGGCAGCAAGTCTTGTCCTCAATTTCTCACTCTTTCTCTGCTCTCTGAGCACCATGCATCCTCCCGTCTATCGTGTCTCCGAGTTCTTCTGCTTCTCCTTCACCTTCTTTCTCTTTCTCTCATCTACTATTTCTGCATTGCATGTACACAGCAATCGCCCATCTTCAAAGCCTTCATCTTCTTCTTCTTCTTCTTCTGCTGCTGCTGCTTCTGGTGTGGGTCAAACAATAAACTCCAACTCGATTCTCGTGGCGCTTCTTGACTCGCATTACACGGAGTTGGCTGAACTTGTTGAAAAGGCGCTCCTCCTCCAGACCCTTGAAGAGGCCGTGGGTAAGCACAATATCACCATCTTTGCGCCCAGAAATGAGGCCCTTGAGCGCCAGTTGGACCCTGAGTTTAAGCGGTTCTTGCTTGAACCTGGCAATCTCAAGTCTCTCCAGACCCTTTTGATGTTCCACATTATCCCAACTCGGGTCGGGTCCAACGACTGGCCCGGCGAGAAGTCCAATCCCACAAGGCACACGACGCTCTGCAACGATCATGTTCACTTAATGAGCAAGAGCTCGGGCAAGAAAGTGGTTGACTCCGCCGCGATTGTGCGACCCGACGATGTGACCCGGCCCGACGGCGTAATCCACGGGATTGAGCGGCTACTGGTCCCGCAATCCGTGCAAGAAGACTTCAACAGGAGAAGAAATCTGAGATCCATATCCGCAGTACTCCCCGAGGGCGCACCGGAAGTGGATCCCAGGACGCACAGGCTGAAGAAACCCGCACCGGCGGCACCCGCCGGGTCGCCACCGGCGCTACCCATTTACGACGCCATGGCGCCGGGTCCTTCCCTGGCTCCCGCTCCAGCTCCGGGACCCGGCGGCCCTCACCACCACTTTGACGGCGAGGCCCAAGTCAAGGACTTCATCCAAACACTGTTACTTTACGGGGGCTACAATGAAATGGCGGATATCTTAGTGAACTTAACCTCACTGGCAACAGAAATGGGCCGATTGGTCTCCGAAGGCTATGTCCTCACCGTTTTGGCACCAAACGACGAGGCCATGGCCAAGCTGACGACGGACCAACTGAGCGAACCGGGCGCGCCAGAGCAGATAATCTATTATCATATTGTGCCTGAGTACCAGACCGAAGAGAGTATGTACAATGCGGTGAGGAGATTTGGGAAGATTAGGTACGACACGCTGCGTTTGCCGCACAAGGTGGTGGCGCAGGAGGCTGATGGAACGGTGAGATTCGGGTCGGGTGAAGGATCTGCTTATCTGTTTGACCCGGATATTTACACGGATGGAAGGATTTCAGTGCAGGGAATTGATGGGGTTTTGTTCCCGGAGACGGAGAAGGAGACCGGTAAGAAACCGGCTGTTACCGCCGTTAAGGTTGCTGCCAAGCCCAGGAGAGGTATGTTCTGTTTGGTCCCTTTTCTTTTTTTTTTCTTCTAACTAACTGTTGATTACCATTAATAATTAGATTAGTTGGATGTTTTTGGTCCACTCGGTGACATCTTAGTCTTGGTTTGAGTAATTAACCCATATGCTTACCGTAGATTAACACGAGCCTTAAAATTCAGTTATTGACATTACAGCCGTTTTTTTCAGATTAAGTTATATGATGTTAATGAGGAAAAAGGACTAGGTAAGTGTGAATGTGGTGGTGGTTGAATCAGAAGCCAGGATCTGGTATGTGAAGCGATGATTGGTGTCGGCAGGTGGGTCAAAAGGGATAACTACTAAGTTGTAACTTGTAATCAAGCAGCCACTACAAGCAAACAAGTAAGGGTTAAGTGTGAATGGTCCAATTTTTAAGCCCCTCTTGCAAGCAAGCAATCCCGGGGGGGGGGCATTTTCTCCCTATTGGGCTAGCATTGACAAGTCAAGTGAATGCTTACCGAACATTGGTGATTTAGTGAGCAATTTTGCTAGATATGCATGTGCAGGAAGTTGGGTGAAAGTGCATTTCTTACACATTTATGTTCTTTGGTGAAGTTGGGGAGTGAGATCCGGAAAATTCTATTAGTCAACTGCTTGTTTTTCATATATGGGAAAGAGTATCCAGGCAGGGGCTTTGGCTTGAAAATCAGAAGGTTAAAATGTTGCAGAGTCTTGAGTTGAGGCGCACAGTCTCGGCAGTGGCCTATCCATCCTTGAAAAACAAAACATTAAGAAAATAAATTGCAGAATTTGTCGGTGAGTAGTAGAGGTGAATATGATTTTATAATATTCACCTACATTGGTCCTGACAATAGGTCAATTGCTACTGTCGCAAAATGAGTTTGGCAACTTTAGTTGGAAAATAAAAAGAGGGCTTTTAATTTGTCCGCAATTATTTCCAAGAATTCTATGGTCCTCGCCACCTACGATTCCATGTGTTCAATTAGTGTATACCCAAAACGAGGGACCAAAAAGAAGATTAAAAAAAAAAAAGAAAAGAAGAAGACAGGTCAAGGGTTTCATAGCTGTGAGTCACAACGCCCCCAACTAAGATGCCGGTAACAGCTTGTGTATAATCATGAAGTTGCACACCATATTTTGGGCCAGTCTTTTATGTTATGTAGCGTGGAATATCTGGATACTTTGCTGGCAGGATTTGTTTTGTTTTCTTTATATTTTTATTTGCCGACGTGAACTTTTATATTTTCATGCATAGTCGGTGCATTATTTAAACAAAAAATGGAATAGTCCTCCAAATATAGTAGTGCAAAATATACTCGATAGTTGGTAGGTTTTTCGAAATTTCACTAATGCTTGTGATGTTGATGCATTAACTTGGGTGGACTTGAATCTAATGTTAGCGGTGCGTCTTTGCAGGGAAGCTGATGGAAGTAGCATGTAGAATGCTTGGTGCTTTTGGACAGGACTCACATTTCACTACATGTCAATGAATACACACAAGTAAAATCTCAAAAAAGAGTAAAAATGGAACCATGAAAAACAATAGGGAAATGTAAGTAGAATCAATTTTGCATACGACTCCGAATCCTTTATCCAAAAGAAATTGTGTTTCTTTAGCTGACGATTTCATTTGCAATTACAGAAGACCTTTGTGGTAATACAAGTTACAGTGGAAGGGAATGGGTCAAGTTCGTATGTTTGCCTCGTCATCCCACATAAGAGAGAGACAGAAGAAGAGTTTGTGGTTATTTTGTTATTAGACGCTGTAATTACAGTATCTATTTCTTCTTTATTATTATTTTTTTTTTTTCTCGTTGTGTATGATAATTGACCGCCCTGTGTCCATGAGCAGCGTTGGAGAACCTGTTTTTGCTTTGTTCATTCGTTTCATGGGTTGTGTTTCTCTTTGCCTCGTTGAATGCATAAATTACCCGTGAAGCGAACGAGAACGCTGGTATTCTCTTTTTCCTCCGTTGCATTTTTTCCTTCTCGTGGGTCATTAGATTGCGAAGGTGGTAGTTGTGTCTTGTGTGATTATTAGTGTTGATATTAAAGATAGCGCCACAGCTGGCCATCGGTGGGGGTGCCTTTTGTCGCTGTCTGATAATAAACAATAACATTGAAAGACGTAGGAGAAAAATGAAAATGTCATTATCTTTTTTTTTTCTTTCTTTCTTTCTTTCCCTTGGCTTCGTAATAATTTTAGGGAAAACCCTGACTTTGTGGGACACTAGAAATTTATTGTTGGCTTTGGGTTACAATCATACAAGTGTGGCGTGGCTCCTTTGAAGATTCCAATTTACCACAGAAACAAGACTTAATAATATCACGTGGATTACCGAGGCCTAAAATGAAAGAGTTTAAAAAATAATAATAAAAACGAGATAAATCAAAATGAATATCTGAAAACAGAAACGAGGGGTTGTGGTGGTGGTGCTAGGACTCTTCATTCAATGTCACCGCACCACAAGCGTGTGCTGGACACAGCAAGGCATATTGAAGTAGCTGTGGGCGTTACTCTGTCTCCGGAGTTCGGCTTGGCTGGATTGGCTAAGTTAGGCTTTAAATAAAAAAAAAAAAAAACCACAAAAAAGAGCTCACTTTCCTTGACGTGGTGGGTTTCGCATTCTGGCAAGTATAACACCCAAATGTCAACCTCGGAAAAGATTGCAAGAAAGTAATTCCTTATATTAGATAATTTCCGATTAATACCAAATATATGAATTGTATAAAAGTGTGAGATTTATAAATAAAATAAAATAAAATAAATGTATTGTAACTTTTCAAAAAAACCTGTCAGTGCCACTCCTTAAGCCTAATATTAAACAGAAAATATAAAAAAGAAAAGAAAGACAGTGCCCCTTCCATTCGTTCCCTTTTCATATCGGACCCAGACAAGCTCTTGTTAAAATAGGACAACAAATTTTCAAATGAAAAGAAATGCCGTGCCCGTTTGAAAAGGCTGGATAAGGCTGGGGGGAAGAAATGAGCGGCAGGAACCAAAATGGAGGCATGGCTTTCCCTCAGTTTTTAAGCTGTTTTCTATTTGTTATTGGTTTTAGGGCGTTCGGTACAGGAGATTTACACGATTGTATATCTCAATACGATCAGACTAAGACGAAGAAGATACCGCATTTCTCTTTTTGTGTCCAATTCCTTTTTTGAATAAGGAGGCATATTGGGTTGTAAAAGAAGCAACGAAGAAAGTGTTTCTTTGCTTGGGTGTGTTTCTGTCCAACTATAAAGGTCTAAGCTCCTTTCCTCCTCTCAGCTTTTCCCTTTTCTGCCATTTGGAGCAATGTCATATATAAATCTTATTTTTCATGTCATATGGAACAATGTCACGTTTATGAAATTGTCACAGCAGCAAGTGTTGGGCTTTGTAGAGTGTTGCACGAACGGTTGGAAAATAAAGAAATATACAGAATATATATATACTTTTAGAATATAATATACACTTTCATTAATATACATTATAATTTTTTATTAAGAAAAAAAATGATAAAGTGTTTATTTTAGAATAAATTTAAATTTTGAATTATTTTCTTATATGTAAAACATTTTTTAATTTAATGTATAAAATAGATGTTATTTTATAAATAAATATAATAAAATTGGTGTGAAATACAAATTTTTTAAAATATATTTATTTTCCAACACAAACACTGTGGCACACTGGAATACTGAACGCAGCGGGTATCTGCTCTCAACTAATTATTGTTTGCTAATAAGTTTAAATCCCAGAAATAATCGATCATCATCAGCTGTTTTAACCCACTGTTGGCTCTGAAACTGCTAAGTCCCTCTGGGGTTGGCTTCCAGCCACTTTCGTGCTCTCCTTGTACCTTGTAGTTGCAGAAAATTGACCATCGAACGACAACTTGGATTTTTCCGTCACCAACTATGTTGTTTGAAAGCTGCACCGTCGGTGTTTTGTGCTCTATCAGGATTTGTCGCGGAATCTGATCAGAGGCCAGGAAAACTGCAATTAGCATTATTTTAAATTGATATCAGATTTTAAAATTTAGACTGACTTAAAACGCAGGAAACTCAAAGCGATTGTCAATAGTTTCTGACGAGCTTTAATCCAAAAGATCTCATATGCAAGTCTTAGTCAGAGTTAATTGACAAAATAAAAAAAAATAAAAACCCTTTGGGTGCTTTTCATATTATATTAGGTGCGATTTGATTAAGCTTTACCTAACAACAATTGCACTTCCTTTTCAAGCAAAGGAAACTCTCCTTCCATACGTCTCTTAATTTGCATCGACAGTGGCTGTTTATACTTTTCTTCCATTTTCTTTCTTTCTTCTTTTTTTCTTTTTTTTTTTTTCACGGAGAAGCCTATTATATCATAGTCTCATTTTCATAAATCTCATAACTCCCTTCTCAAGATTAAATTCCGAGTCCTGAAATATAAAAATTTAAATTTTTAATCAGTTAAATATTATAACTTTCTTCATTTATGTCTTTTGCGGTCCATACTTGATTTTTTTTCAATGACAAAACCATACTTTTGGCAGGTGAACCTTAGACGCACTAGAACTTCAGTAAACTCGTGGGCTGCTTGTCTTTCAAGCCAGAGCCTGAGTGGCAGGCCCAAACCAGAATTTTGGAGCAGCCATTTCCATTTACAGGGGGAAGTATAAGGTACTAAAGGTAAAATTGTTTGCAAGTATCCCTTCCAGCATCTCAGGAATTCAACGGAATCATCACTGGTGTCTGGATAAATGATAATCGCTTTCTTTTTATGGAAAAACCATTTGATATTTGCATCAAGCAGAACTCGAAGTTCGTAGTCCTTTGCACGTAAAGCCTGTTAGTTGACGAAAAATCTGTTGCACACGGTGGAAGCCTTAAGGATCAGAAGGAAACAACATTTTGTCAAACACTTCAATAAATTTTACCAAGGAATACATGTTTACGAAAACCTGTAACTTTATACGCATTCAGACAGATTCAAAAAAATTGTCACAGGCCAACATAAAACCAGACCATATTAACAGAAATGTGAACTTGAACATAAAAACTATAAATACCGGGTTCAACGAGATTGAGGTTCTCACACGCCAACTGTCACTACAGGGGCCATAAACTCGACGTCGGCTGTGCTTAACATTATCCCATCATTCTGAGCGGGATTACTTGCAGACACGGTGTCAGATTCATTCTTGCTCATAGCAAGGCTTGGAGAATCATCCTTATTTCCTTCAGCTGTTCCAACAGACACTTTTGGGTCGTGGCTTTCTCCTGCAGCAGTCTTTGCTTCGGACTTGACACTCTTTCCTTCAGTTTTAGAAGCATAGTTTTTCTGATACTGAAACTTAGATTGAGACTTCCTGATTGGTGTCTTTGAAGCAACATCATCCTTGGTAGTGTTTCTTTGAATGCCCTGAACTGAATTGACTGATTCCATGCTCATCCGTGGGACATGACAAGTTCTTGGGCTCAGAGAAGATCCACTGCCTTCCAAAGAGCTGTTGGTTGTAGTGTTAGAGCTCTTGTGCCTCCCAAGTTTTGGTGATATTGCTCGTGTAGTTGGTATCTATAACAATTAACAGGAAGAGAAATTAAGGGTCCATAAGTAAAAGAAGTGAAAACGTGCTAACACAAAATTTGTGCTGATATCACTTCAAGTTCTCTTTGCACACGTTTAGAGTCAGGACTGCAGCCCTGATTTTTGAATTTCATCTGCCTGGTTCGGGAGGAAAGTGGGGACTGTACCTAGTTAGCCCTCTTCAGAGAGACAAAGACAAGATATCAACATGCAATTCCTCCCCTCCTCCCCCAAAACCCACCAAAAGCAGAAGGCATAAGATGACTGTCAATCTATCATCGAGTGGTACCAAAAGATGAATATTCCTCAAGTATTTTCAAAATGGAGGTTACATGGTAGGGGACACCATTGGGTCCACCAATACCTAAAACATGAAGCTCCTGCTTAATATTGAAGTCTTAACAAAACATGTAGCAGACATGTCACCAAGGACCAAATGGAGAATAATTCCCCGGAAACAGTTAAAAGCAACATAGCTCATATTACTAAAACATATGCATCCCCAAATCTCCCAAAATGCCGTTGGATTCGGTATGCACATAAAGAAAGATCAATACAAATCAGTTGGTCCACATAATGCACATTTTTTTGCGACAAATTGATTAGCGTCATATGAAGCATCAAGGGAATTCAGAGGTTGTCAAGGTTTCCAAAGAATTCATTTTAGTTGGTGCTCTCAAGCAGGAAATTATTGAAACCTTGTGATAAAGAATGCGAAAGTCTGAAATGACGTTATCTGCATATAATTGAAATCTATTCATTACCTTCTTGAGTTCAACTTTTGGAGGAGGCTCCTTATAGAAACTTGGCATTGGCGAAGCTTTAAACTTCAAGCTCTTCCTTAGCTGCTTGATCTCTGCTTCCTGGTTCTCCTGCATGTCACCACAAGGAAAAATGGAAAATACGAATTGGAATTCCTAAGGATTAGGCAAAGAAAGCCTAAAATGAAAAACATTCCGGCTGAAAAAAAAAAAAAAAAAACTCAGCACCTTTGATTTTTCCTGTAAGTTATTTTTTTCTATTTCCTTAGCCTGAATCTTCTCTTCCAGTTTTGAAAAGAACTGGCAAACAAAAGCCATAATACAATTATGTGGTGAATTTAATTGAAATTTTTAATAAGCTGACAAGGGATAGAAATGTCTGTCAACAACCTGCTTCCGTTTTTCAGCACGTTCATTCAACCTGAAAGAAAATCCAGAGCCACTACTTCTCCGCCCACACGGAGTACCACTTCTGTTTATAAAACAAAGTTATTGCACATCACTGAATTGTGTGCTTGGCGCACAAAAAGAACAGAAAAACAAATGGAGCTTCAAGTTAAGGGTAATACGAAGCAGAGGAATGTGTGTCATCTTCTTCTTTACTTGGCAATGTGGTTGTTGCAGATTTTGAATTTTGACCAGCTGGCCTGCAACAATAAGATTCAATTGACAATATTAATCTGTCAACAAACACTAATTTCTATTGTTGGTTGGACACATGAATACTTCCTACGAAAAACTTAATGTGCTTCTTAATATGAAGCTTTTAGATTGCTTGCATCGACAAATAAGAAATAGAAAGTTCTCTGTAGGAGGTGAAGGCTGGACTCACTCGGAAACCTCAGATGATGGGCATAGAGTGGCTGCACCGGATGAACCTGATTCCAAGGACTGTAAATGAAACAGCAGGGAAATGAAGTCTCCTCAAAAGAGATCTGCAAAAGGGAAAAAGTAAAAATCTAAAATCACAAAGGCTTACCCCTGCCAGCTGACAGCTAGGAATGATTGCTGAAGGAGTACATCTGGTAAAGGCTTTATCAGCATCGATGTTTGGTTCCTTTGAGTGCACTCCAGTGGACGCACGCCTATTTGGTTGACTTGAACGGGATACTGAAGCAATTGATCTATTGGAAGAAGAGACTTGAGCTTTTGCACTATCATCTCGGGCATGCTTGGCAATGGTTTTCTTTGGGAGTCCATCAGTGCTTTTCCTCGTATTATCAGCATGAACTCTGCTTGCTGGAAATGAAAGGCTTTGTGAAAGTATTGAACTTTGGTAGCGGGAAGCCGAAGCAATGCCTTTCACATTAGGTATATCATTGGCCAACTTGCTGTTCTTTGAATCCAAACCTCTTGGAGCGGGAGATCCCTGAACAGCCAACAATACGCACCAAATGGCAAGAAGGAAAAGAATGTTTTCAATTCCATGTATCAATAGCATGACATAATTGATTCCCACAAAAGAGCTAAACAGATGTAGAACCATTGTCTGGTACATGGTACCTTCAAGGAGTTTGAGAGTTTACTTTCAGAAACAGTTGCTGCAGGTTCTTTTGCGACCCTAGAAGCATTAAGACCTTCAGTGTCTGGAACCTGCTCAGAAGTTTCACTCACACTTATAGGCACATCACCATTAGCGATGTCCTCTTCTTTCTTTGGTGCCACAACAAAATGAACAGATTCATCAACATGAATTTCCTTGGGGACACTCTCATCCCTCAGTTCAGTTGCATTCCCAAATTCCATTCCTTCACGAGATACTTATTACGAAGGAGGGCTGCCTAATTGGAATGCAAAGATAAACAAACCAGAAGATTAGTAGCAATTCTCTTAAAAGTCGAAGCTATTGGACGACAATCGGAGAAATATAGGTCTTATCAAAACAAAATCAGCAGAAACCAAATAGATTCTAAAACTGAATTCAACAGCATTAGAGAAGTCAATGTAAATGCAATGGAATTGGAGCAAACACATTATATTGCATTAACTTAATGTAGATCAAACATGGTTGAGAAGTAAAACAATCTATCAGGGAAGAAAGATCTTGAAACAGTTCAGCCAATATTGCACAGGAACGTAACATTGCAAAAAACAAAAAGGTGTTCGGAGAAGTTGATTTTCAACAAGGAACTAAAAGAGGGTAAAATATAGAAACTATAATGAAACTTATATCTCAAATTCAGGCTGGTAAAATGCTATTTTTACAACACTTTCTCAACTGCCAAACAGAATAAATTAGATCAACAACTGCAAAACTCACAGAACGATCAGCCTCATTAGGAAGGAAAAAGCGACATCTTGAGGCTACTTACATTCAGAATGAAGGAAATCAGGGGCCTTTCAAATCCTATTGTTTCAAAGAAATCAAAGTATCCAAATTCAAATTCTTTTGCTTCTCCCCATAGACTTAGAAACCCAGAAAAACCCTGATACTGCCACAGACTTCAACCAAAACACCAAACAGCAGAAGAAAAATCAAAGATCAATCCAACACCAAAAAGATCTAGCACAATTCGGCATTTAACCCACCAACATAAGCACACACAGAAAATAACCCGAATATGTTACCAAAACAATAAAAAACACTTCAAGAATCCAACTATCCAAGATCCCAACGCTGCAACAACATCCTTGAAACCATGCAAAGCAGGGAAACCAAATCATACCTTTTGGAGAAGGCAAGAGAAATGAAGTTTTAGCTTTTAACTGTTGAGATGGACCACAAAGCTAGTAGCTTGTAAATGAGGTGACAAAAATATCAAGTTAAAAGATTGGTGATATATACGAGAGGTAGCGAGTGACACTCTGCCACTGTTTCAGGCTTGTAAAAGGTTAAGAAGTTGGACGGCCGTTTCAATGGATGGATAATTGATTTGCGGAGAGCTGGCTTTCCTTGTAACCGTAGTGACCCAAATGCCCATTGAACTTAACTGGCAGTTTTTGTACCTTTCGTTGTTTTAACTGCCTCTTTGAAATCGGAACACTTATGGAGGGAAACAGTTCTCTGATGTCAAAAGGGCAAATCCGGAATTCAGAATTTCTTACAAACTGGGAGAATCTTAATGCAGAGCTTTCCCCCAAAAAAAAAAAAAAAGAATTTATGCCAACTGGACGCTGTAAGTTCAAATCAATTCATCAACTTTGTGCCTAACTTGGACAGTAGTAATATGTGAGATACAGAGGTCCAGTGATTCATCAAATATGATTAATTTTTTATGTACAATGAGATTCAGATTGTGGAAAGTCGAAAGATTTGTAGAACAGAAGCTTTATAACTTTGTGGCACCCGGAAGAGAACCACTGAGTTTAACTTTAATTTCTGTTGTAGCTAAGTTTTAAGGCTCTCCGCATGTGCCCGTCGTGGTATGCAAATTGGCATACAATGCACCTTTAGTCAATCAAGCTTCAGGGAAATTTTTGTCCTTAGTCGGGATTATTGAGGCCACGAGTTGTAGTCCTGAAAATAAAAATATAAGATCTATTTAGATCAATTATTTGCCTGCCATTTAAGCATGGTCTAAGAAACCTGCAACACAATAAAGTAAAGTTAGTTAGAATCGTTGCCTCCCTCCAATACCCTTTAACAATTATTATTATAAAAAAAAAAAAAAAAGCAGTTTCCAATGTATTGTAAGTCCCGCAAAGTATGAGATGGAAAGCAACATTTGTTTTTATACAGAGAGATTATATTTTTGCTCAATGAATGCGTGACTTTCAATTCATAATAAAATAATTTTATCATTACGTTGTGAGGAATATTTGCACATCACATTAGACATTGAATGTTAGAATTTTTCAGCACATCTACTAGTTTTATACGCTTAGCGTCCTTCTAAGCTTAGCGTTTCATTAATAAACATAACCCCTTTGGTCGTCTACGTTCTAGAGAATCCGAAGAAGAACCACTTGGTCTGACAATTTCCGCACAGAACTCGGGAATTAGTTCGGATGACAATATTTGTTTTTTTTCGAAAGAGTTGAGGATCAAAAAATTAAGGACTCGTGTCTCACTCGTTTGCCTCTTTCTTTCGACAATTCACGTCCTCCTTTACTAATTGATCACAAACAAGATTAGCACGTTTTGAAGTTACTAAAATATGTGTTTACGATTTATGAACATTTATCGAACATATTGTTGACCCCGATATTAAAATTCAATCAACAAGACGGGAAGTGTCACAGAAAAGATCCACACACACCAAAAAAAAAAAATAAATAAATAATAATAATAATAATAGTAATAAATTACGGTAAAAGAAAGGACATTATTGTCATAGAAGGGATGAACTTGAATCAACGCACTTTAGAGACAAGGGCAAGACAGTAAGTACGGTCCGCACTGATGATTGGAGAGAAACAGCGGCCGCCCACGTTAGAAGGTAGCCCTGACCAACCTCCCCAAACACGTGCCACCAACAGCGAGTGAACCGTCACAACATGGGTTGAAGATAAAAAGGGTTCCTTATTTTGGTGAGGCGATGTGGGCCGTTCGATTGGGATCTCAACGATTTTCCTTCGTCTCTGTTTTTGGGACCCATCTCTCTCGAGTTGTTTCGTGTTCTGGATTTTTGTGGGTGGTACGTTGCGTCCAGATTTCTTTTCTATTTCAATTGGCACTTCTCTTTTCTAGTTATCAGCGGTAAAGCATCACCGTAGAAATATGACTTGTGTCTTGCTCCCATTAGTCTTAATTATTAGGTAATTACCAGTTAGGACATTTTGAGCTGCAGCGCAATGCTTGCATAAACTTTATAATTTTGCAAACATCTTGGGGTGGGTTGTAGTTTTACCAAAATGTTGGTCTTGTCCATTTATTAAGGATAAAATGGGGGGTACGTGACGAAATTTTCGTTTTATTTTATTTCACGCTTTATGGAAATTATAATAATAATAATAATATTAAGGAAAATAAAATAAAAAATACAACGTCCTCGTTTGAGAACCCGAGACATGTGTAACCCAACTAAGCTAAGAACTTGCGTTTGGCTTTTAAAGCCAACTTTTGTTGTAATACAGACTTAGCTAAACTTGGTTTACCTTCTCTGTTTAGCCCATAGAAAACAGTTCTATAATTAACAGTGCTGGGGGCAATCCCATTATCCAGCATATCAGATATGAGCTGCAGTGCTTCTTCAGACCTACCTGCCCTACACAGGCAAGTAATGAACGTTGAGTAAGTTTTGAAATCAGGGGCAGGCCCTTTCTGTTTCAGAGAATGGTAAACTTTCCATGCCTCAGCAATGTTACCCGTGTCCATGTAACCGCGAAGCAGTGCCGAATGTGTGACTATTGTGGGTTCACAGCCCTCCAGCTGCATTTTCCTGAAAGTTTCCAAGGCTTTATCCACTTGCTTCTCCTTGAAGAAATGAACTATTAGGGATGTATAGACATGGGCTGTTGGACTAAAGCCTGCCTGCTTCATGGATTCTATCTTTGCCAATGCCTCTTCTACCCGTCCCTGACAGAGAAGTCCGTGAACAAGGCTTCCATAAGTGTACTGATCTAATGTAGCAGATTGGTCTGCCCCCACCTCATTTATCAATGATAAAGCCTCTTCCAACCTTCCTGCTCGACAAAGAGCCCTAAAGTGGATGGAATAACTAAGTGGAATTGTGAAACCGACTTTGCCAAGGGAATCTGCGGATCTTCTGGCTTCAACCAGTTTGCCAACTTCACATAAACAGCAGAGATAAGTATCAACCACCTCTTTGTCTGGGATATATCCGGCACAAATCATCTCTTGGAATATTTTGATGGCTTCATCGACTTTCCTGCCTTTTCTACTACAGAGACAAATGATTAAACACTTGTAGGCACTGCCAGTAGGGTTAACACCATTGGCTTTCATCTCATGGAAAAACTTCAGAGCTATCTCTGTCAGACCTGCTCGACCATATTGCATTACCATAATTGTCCATGTATCTGGTGTTATTGAGCAGCCTTTCCTTCTCATTTCATAAAAGAGGTTTCTCATGTGCTTGAAATCTTTCCCGCAGCCTGATATCTTCATGGCCATGTTGTATGTTTCAGTGGTGTGGCGATAACCAGTTTGCTTTCCTACCCATGAAAAAAAATGCAATGCAGCATTGCCATGCATACTGCAGTTATGCAAAACTTCCACAACAAGTTCTGGCGTGAACTGAATGGCACGTTTCTCCAAAACTTTCTGAATGGTGCTCCAATTCCCCAAGGATGATAAAATTTTACAAGTGTCTTGCAAATCTTGCTCGTTATAGGCCTTAGAGAGTGGCTTCAATAAGTGACAATCTATTGTTTCTTGCCCTAAACGGTCATGTCTCAACTCCACATGAAGCTCATGTTCCATAGGGGCATCATTGTGGTATACCTCATCCTCTACTGACTGAAATTCACATCTCCTCTGCATCTGCTTTACCTTTTTTATGTTGTCCGAATCTCTCCTTTTCTCCAAATATGATATAACTGACTTGAATATTGCACGATGAATGAATACCCTGGAAGCCTGCATATCATGTAAAACCTTCAAAATATCATCCGTTCTTGAAACTTTGCAAAGCTCATTGACAAATATGCTGTAAAATTTCCGTGTGACCTTAATTCCCTTATCTACCATAGTATTAAATAGTTTCCAAGCTTCTGGTACGTGGTTTTGGCGAACATGACCTGAAACCATGGCCATTATTGTTACCCCATCAGTCTCAATTCCTCTTTCCAGCATTTCATTGTATAGCTCACAGCCTCTGTGATACTCATTCAAATGGAAGAGATGTTGCATCAACTCTGTATAGGTAGAAGTTGTGGGCAAGTGTCCAGATTCTTTCATGCTTTGGAATAGATCCATTGCTTTTGACATCTCTTTTCCTCTCAAGTACCCACTTATGAGAGTCCCATAAATCTTCCCATCAACAAAATCTCTTTTCTTCATTAATTCAACAATTTCCAAAGCATCTGCAATCCTACCAGCCTTACAAAATCCCTTCACCAAGATCTCGAAATATTCTTGGCCAATTGGCAGTTCCTTGTTCTTGAGATCACGAATCAATTCTAAAGCCTCTCTAATTCTTCCAGCCAAGCAAAAACTCTTCAGTGCACAAAGATGAACATCACGTTCTGGAATCTGAGAAACCTTAATCATGTCATCAGCAACCAACTTAACAGCATCTGCATCCCCCAATTTTGCCAAGCAAGTCAGCAGCAGATTATACAAATTTAAATTTGGCTCCATATTCTTCTGCACCATCTCTTTGTACAGTTCAAATGCAACCTCACCTTGTCCAGAATTACAAAGACTATATACCACCGTTCTGTAAGCCTTAAGATCAGGTTCATGTCCAGATTTTCTCATGCTATGAAAGAAAAGTAAGGCCTTTCCCGTTAAATTTGCCTTTCCATACTGCATGGTAAGAATGGTCCATGTCTTGATATCTTTCTGACATGAGCTCTTCTCCATTTCTTCCACCAAATTCTCCACCACACCAAATTCCTTTGCTTCTGCTGCTATATACAACATGGTGTTATAAGTACTAGTGGTATGACGAAACCCAGGTCTCAGCTTCACCCAATTGAAGAACCTGAAAGCCAAATGTGGCACTTTAAAGCACCTCTTCAATACCTTCTCAACAATCTCAGGTTCAAACCGAAACTCCAGACTCTCCAACCTTTCCTCCATTGAAACCACTCCATGTTCTGCACAAACAACCCCAGTAATCTCATGAACTACCGGGCTAACATCACTTTCCTCCAAAGCTGCCATTTGGGAATCGTTCAACGCCAACAAACTCCCTCTCTCTTGCAGTACATCATTCACATCAGCATTTCTACAAACAACTGGCGTGCAAAGCTTCGATTCTTCACCGTTCACATCATTGCTCACATGGGCTTCTTTGAATATCGAAATCCCAGATGGGGTTTTATCTGGGATGACATCGCCAGTACCTAACATCTCAGTAATCTCTTTAAAGAGCGAGCTAATGGCTTTGCTCTCTGCCTGACATTTGGAATGGGGGCTTTGAGTTTTATTGGAATGGGAGAGCTTAGATGATTTAGAAAAGCTCGAAAGGCGCAGAACCCGGCATGTGGAGGACTGGGGATTCAAAAGCTTATAGCTCGAACTTGAGCATAAGGACTGGAGTCTGATTATCTGCCTCATTGTCTTGGAGCATCCCTCCAGGACGGGCGGCTAGGCCAAAAACGTGACTATAGGAGCTTTGAGTTTCTTAGGTTCTGATTAACTTGAGGTTCGATTTTGAAGTTATCGCTCTTCAGCTACAATAATGCTAGTGCAGTTCGCTGACTTTTCACGCATTGCTGCGATGCTGTCTTGGTAGCACGGCATCAGCATCTGCTAAATTTTGCTTGTTTTAAGTTCCGAAGACAAAATACCCTGTAAAGATTTACAGACCCGAATAATAACTCGGCATTAACCGGCCGTAATAGGCAATGCGGTGGACGGATACGACTATGCAGATAACATCAGCACTCTTGGGTGCCATTATTGGTTGCTTTCCATCATAATCTAGCGAGTAGCAACAATGCACTAGCAAAATAATATAAACATCTTGGCACCTCCACACTCGTGGAAATACACAAGGGAACTAGTTATAAGGTTCTGCACAATTTGATCATCATGCCCTCACATGTACGTTCTCAAGTTCTACTTTGTACTACATATGATAATTTTCTATTATTAATAGCTAATAAAGATGAAGAAATCAAAATTAAATAACTAAAATTGATAATGTTACCACTTACTACTCCCCCATAAGAAAGTCACACTCGGCCTTTTTAACTTGAAACCAACATTTAACCACCATTTAATGCGCTCAATATTCGGCACAAAAAACTCAGATAGAGTCACCATTTTAGATACGATCAACAGGACAATTACACTGACGTGAAAGGCATATAAAACGCAAGCGCCGTCTGTGTCTTCCTAATGAACGATAATACTGCCGAAATATCACATTTAAGTGATATCCAACAGATTCCGGAGGTAAATGTGGTTGACTTTAGGATGAGATTGCCGGACCGCCAATGTTGACATCATACATAAACCCTGGAAAGAATCAGAGATCGCTTAGTCGGAGGCTACTTTATAATTGCTCAGCACTCAGAAACCGTTAAATGAGTATCTCTGTATTGCAGACAAATTAATTTGATTCAAACTTTTCATTTCAATACAATTGTAATTAAATTTGATCATGAAAAGTGCTTTTTTTTTAAACCGTTGGTCCGAAATAATTTTTTACTATTGTAGTCCTGCACTCACCATTCCATATGAATTTTTAAACTTTAAAAAAGGAAGTTTTTCCTTCATCCTAACCATCATCGAAAGGCCATTCCAGAGGCCATTTTTGCCGATGGTTTAATCCCTGATGGAGAAGTACCTTTTCAAAGTCTCTTAACAATTTCTTCATTTACTCGGTCATAGTAAGTCATCCTTCGGATGCAAGCTCTAGCTTCTTCAAATTTCTGGCTTTGAAATGCATTTGCAAAAGAGTTAGACCAATGCTTCAATTTCTCCTGCATCTGAATAGACATCAAGCAAAGGCATAAAAGGTTACCATGACTACAGTGTACTAGAGCAAACATAAAAAATTTGCATAACATATTTTTACCCATCAATCATCACCAATTTCTTCTACCAGTCCAACTAGATGTCACGGTTTCTTAAAGTTTAACAAAGGAGCAGATTATCTTTTAGAAATTATTGAAAAATTATGCAAGTTAGCGAACAAATGCAACACTGAATGATACCAAAGTCTCAAATGCTCAACTTGACCACCCTATCTCATTCTCACAAGTCATACCTATAAAGCCATACCTGAGATTTAATGTCATTCAGAGCCTTTGTGTCAGATGCCTCATCAACAGCTTCCCTGATTTCCATAATCTGCAGATTAGAAATAGGATTGAAAGATGGCAACTATGCAAATTCAGTCATTCATGCTCACCTAAAAAAGTTCAGCGATGCATAGAAAAGGGGGAAAAAAGGGGAAGAAACTGCTAACAGGAAAACAACCATAAGAGGATGAATTTTATTTCCCAAAATGAAGCCAGCAGTTATATCAGCAATAGAAGAAGCATTGTATAAGAAAGAAGCAACCAAACTTGGCAAACTTTCTTGGTACACCACTTTGACCTCTGTTGCCATTATACCAGTACAATAGAGGTGACTTTGGTTCATATAATTGAGTGATACTTGGTTTGAGAAAAATATAAACCCCACCAACGCATATCGAGCAATTAGCCAACACTTGGTTGACTGACTGGGCTGGCAATTTTTACTGCCTTTTGGACTGATTACTTTGTTATATTTTTATGTGGTTGAATATTTGGTATGATCTGTGTCCCTAGCTGTGTTGGTGGCATGGTGGAAGGAGCAGGACTACTTGTTTATGAGAAAAGGCAAACAATGAAGAGAAATGTAGAGAACAGGTGAGAACCGAAAAAAGAACCAAAATATGGAGGCTAGATCAGAAATGGAGGCAAGAACATGTTATCACTGGGAACAGACAAATTACCTCAGCTAGCAAGCCTGGTTCTGCAATTGTTTCTTCTTCATCAACATCTACACCACCAAGCCTCAGCTGTAAAAGATACACAACTTATATATGTACGGTCGAAAAGAGGAAATAAACAAGACAAAGAATAGAAAGGGATCATTGATGGACTTCATATTCAAGAATTTGACTAAGTAAATTTTCAGAATTACATGAACAATAAACCAGACGGACTGAGAAAAACAGATTAACCATGTAGGCCTGATTGAAAATTAAAGAGCAAAGGTACTTCTTCACCTTCCAAGACACTTTTAGATGATGAAAAACATTGAGCTTATCCCTCATTAGCATATTCAATAAATCAAAGGCACCGTTCACTAGGGGATGCAACTATTTTATGAACCTAGACCAAGGTAACAAACAACTGAATATGCAAATTAATCTATATGCCCATCACACATGGCATCGCATTTCCAGACCTTAGATGTTTAAACCACTTAAGAATTAATGATTTATGACTGCTGAGTGAGAGACACCAATTGCTGTGCTTTGAAGGCATCCAATCCGAAAGTTAAAAGATAATATCCAAAAAGAAAAAAGACTGTAACCAACCAATAATTACACAAAAGGGTCCATTCAACAAGCAAGTAGACGAATTAAAAGATCGGTGACAAACAGCTCAGTACAGATAAACAATCACCCAATACAAATCACATCCTTCCAACATGAGGCCCACAAGAAACTTCGAAGTACACTATAATGATTACAATGTAAATTGCCACTTCAAATAGACTAGAATGCTTACAATGTATATAGCCCTTGACAGTGGATCACTCAGGGTGCGGTATGCATCAATCACCCTTGCAGACTGTTCAGCAGCGAATTCCCTCTCTTTCTTATTTATTTGTTTATTTTGTTTCAAAGAAGCAAAAAGCATCCATCAATAATTCCAAACAAAGAAAGATTTTATCTTTTTTAACTTAAAATGTGCCAAGGAACTAAAAGGGTACCTCAGATTTTGAATGGACCAAATCGGGATGCAATTTCTTCTGCCAATCTTTATACTTACCGTCCAGATTTACACCCTCTATCTCATACTTTTTCTCCCTGCCAACACTCACCAATCCCTTTCTTTTTTAACTATTGGTAACCCAAAAAGAATCTTGATTTCAAGAAATGAAAAGAAACAGAGAAGGGAACTTTACAGTCCAAAGATTTGAAAATAATCGATGGAGGGATCGACAGGCTGGATGGCTCGACACGACAGGCAGACCAGAAAGGGTTCAGGCTCAGCAGTGCAGTTCCAGCATCGGCCGTCAACTTTCCCTGAGCTGTCGGCGCAGAAGTTTTTCCAGGAAAACTCGAGAAAAGGATTCTCGGGAAAGTGGAATCTCCCATTAGTCGAAGAGGAAGAGAAAGGGGTGACGGAGAAGCCGATTCCAGGGGGGGAACGACATGCCGTTGATGAAGAAATGGACCTTTTTGTTAGAAGAAGTGTGGAGAGAGGAGGCCTCCACAGCTTCTTTGCTCTTATCATTCTATTATTTTCGGTTACTTTGCTTTTCCAACACAGACTTGCGAATCCCAAACCTATATTCTCTTCGGGCAACCAAGTTCCACACGTGAGATGAGAAAATAAAGAAAGAAGGAGAGAGAGAGAGAGAGACTTGTTTATGTCTGTTGATGCTTTTGTTTTTGGCTTTTCTTTCTAGAAAATAATTTTTATATCGTCACATGTAAATATAACAATATTTATATAGGCACAGTATAAACTTCATACTATATATATATATATATATATACGCACTTTTTTGTTGTTAATATCATTCAATTAATGATTTTAGCGAAAACAAGATTATTATTCCTAAAATAGCTTTACAGTCAATCTATACACGTGCATATATTGATGTTCACCAGTACCACGCCTTCAAAAGATTTTTAACTATTATAACTTTAACAAATTTAAAAAAGAGAGAGGGACTTTGTTTTCTTTATATATATATATATATATATATATATATATAATAATAAGTCGTGCCTTTAGCGTCAATTTACACATAACAATACCAACTATCAACTAATCTGACCAAATACTCATATTTTAATCTCAGATACTAATTTTCAGGTACTAGCTATGAGGTGCCAACTTTCATTACCGATTTCAACAGCTAAACGAAACAGATTGTCTCCACCTCCACCATTTACTTCAGCCAGTGACAAGTCTGGTCCGTCAAATGCAAGTTGTGCAAATGTATTGATGCCTTTTATTTGATATTAATAATTAACCGTACGTTTTTGCCTAGAAAGAGAAACGAGAGGAGCAACGAAACAAGCTTACTGGTACTACGGCACATGGGTACAATCCTTTCAATATTTTTCTTTTTTCCTTTCGCTTTTTTTTTTTTTTAATCTTTCTCTTTCACTGTCTCAAGGCCTCATTTGCAGTGAATCAGGAGTGCAGAAACAGAATTTCAGTTTTTTCCGCCAACCCAGTTTATTTCTTTCGCGCGAGACATTCTCTCCATTGCCCAATGCCTCGATGCTAATCTGCTTGGTGCCTTGCGTACTTGTGTCCACGATAGGTACCTCTGCAATCCCGGAAGAAGGCGCCACAACCTGTTCATCACTTTCATTAGGCAGTGAGAGATAATGTTCCGGCAATGCTGGCACTATTCTGTTAAGACTCACTTCCCTCGTTGAAGCATTTGATCCTGACCGCCTGCATAACAAATCAAGCCAGAAGTAATCTTAATGCATTGGCACAAATGTAATGGAAACATTTTCTGACTTGAAAGGCAGGATTGATAGTTTGAAACTTGAGAAGATAATATCTTTTCCCTCAAACAAATATGCTGAAACATGGAGCAAAATTAGGGAAGAGCATATCATGATTAGGAGAAGGATATGGGAATGTTGTTACCTGATGTCACGATTGCTGGTGCTATTCCTGGGTTCGTGTGAAGTGCCCTCTGCTTTTCTTCCTTTCCTGGATGCTTCAATGGAGACCTCATTTAAACAGACTTCACTGGCTTCTTGGAGATTTGGATCTTTCTCTGTAATCTTTCCCTGATATTGGGTATCTTCATTGGCTAAGCTGGGTAAAGGCCTTATGATAAATCCATGTTCCCGAACAACGGAAATGGCCTTCTCTAAAGTTTCTAAAGCTTGTTCTACCGCAGGACTGATAACAACATTTCTCCGACAGTTTACAAATCTGTCCATCGCAATTGCACTGGTAGCAGGTTGAACCATACCATTGCATTCATTCTCCAAGCTGATATCTTCTTTCCCTTCTTCCCTGATCTCATTAAAAGTTTTCCTTTCTGTAGCCACTACATTAGTTTCCGTGGTTTTCTTATGAACTTCATGTCGTATACCCCACATTTCATCCTTCAAATGCCTGCTTTCTTCGACCTTTTCTTCCACTATCTCACCAATTGCTGTCTGAGGCAAAATCTGCAGATTCTCTGAAAAGGATTTGCCGGATTCATCATCTCCATGAACAATCCTCTCCATATCATCCACGGCTTTCTGCACAACCTTGATAGAATGTTGCTGTTGCACAAAAAGGCTGGCTTCATCTGTGAGCTCTTTCTTTTCCATAGTCTCATCTGGTTCATCAGTGGAACAAAGACTTTGACGGATAGTCCCATCTGGTGCATCAGTGGAATAAAGAGCTTCATGGATTCGAACATACAATGGATCTTTCAAAGCCTGGCCATAATCTTCATCATAATTTGACAGAGAAGTCACTGCCTGTAGTAGTTTCAAGCTTCATGTCAGTGTACAGTTAAATGGGACTTACATTATGGGCATGCAAAAATGGTTCCTTGGGCATAAGCCATCAGATACAGAACCTGCTCAGTTGGAACTTTAGAAGATCTCTAATTTATTCAGGCCAAAAGATAGGGATTCTCAAGCCCCACTGATAGCATTTCTACTTGACCCCTAGGCCACCAGAGAAAAAGTCTATGGAGGTAGGTGTCAGTTATACATTAATTCTGTAAAAGTCCTTACAGGCACCAGTACCATAAAAGAAGGGGTCCTTATTGGTCATCTCATTGCTTTCACAGCCATACAAGATGACCATTGGTATCTCAAACCAAAAATGTAAGGGAAAAGACATCAATAAGGATACAACCTTTTGAAACAGTCTGAAACCACTGCCAATTAGCTGCCTCGAGATAAAGTTTATTAGGGACGGTGGCACGAAGTCCAACTTCAAATCTATATTCACTATTGTCCTACAAAATTTCAATCAGATCAGAGCATTACCATAAAGAAGCACAGGAAAAGAGAGACATTTTCTAAGCATCTCATTGATGATATCAGAATATTTTTGAACAAAAAAAGTTGGGAAGAAACTTTCTGGAGAAATCGTACTATATGCAGCAAAGCTTTGATGAAACTGAAATGAATTGTGGCCATTCAACTAACCACAACTCACCGAAAGTAACTTTGTTCTGAGGTCATTTTTTGTAAGGCGAAGCCTCCCACCACATCAATCCTCACTACATCCTTAGGTCCAGGGATCCTATCCTTAGTAAACCCATGTGTACTTCTATCGATGCCCTCCAGGTCCGAAATCTGAAAGAAATATTGACATTATGGATTTCTTCAGTAAGTAGATGTAGAAAACAATTTCTAACTGTATCAAGAAATGGACTCCATTGTTTTAATGACTACCGTATTGAGGAGAACAACAATTAGATCATCTTGGAGGTATTCAAACAGAAAATAGTGCACAACAGCCTCCCTAGCTGACAGTGGCCATGTTACCTTCACCCTTTCTTCCAAAATATGAGAAAAGTTTAGCATATGAAGTTGCATTTAAATGTGAGCAAAAGGAATCAAATAACTGGCATTTCAGTTGATACTGGACACACCGCACTAAAGATATCTGTTCGCCTATCCGAATCTTTTGCAAGTGTTTGCTAATGGTAATTTTAAATTGGGGGAAACTATACTGAGGCCACCTGAAAAACAAGAAGAAAACAAATCACCAATCTATGATGAGCTTCAGTTAAAAGGAAAAACTCTTACAGCATCAATCTTGATTTCAATCACAGAACTCTGATGACTCTAAAGTGAGCAAGAAAAGATTCCTATCTAATTCTACCCATGTGTAGACACATTTTTGTCAAGTTGAGTAAGACATATGGATGAATGTGAAAGAATGTAACATTCCACATTAAGGACAGATGCTTATATATCATCCTATTTCTAAAACTCTATAGGTGGACAATATGCCAAAAATCAGCAGTCTTAATCTTAAGTGATATGATTTCCCCAATTATGGAAATGCAGGGTCATATCTGGAATGAACTATGCAGACACATAAATTGCAGGATTAGCAGCACAATTATCTGTCCAGAATCAGGTCAAGAGAAAAAGAAAAGAATTCTTCATCAACAGCATCTTCATTAAGAAGTTGAAGAAAAGATTGAAGCAGAATACATAGTATGTTATTAACAAACATGTACAGGACGGACAACATATTATGAAGCATTCCAAGAAGATCCCGGTGGCTAGTTGTGTTACAAGATGAAGCCACACAAAGATGAAATAATACCCACCATTTCGTGTACAAGTTTGACTCCCAAGATAGACATAAACCTGCAATGAAATATGGTCCTTTTCAAAAAAAAAAAACATACTTTGCATAGCACTAAAAACAAATCAATAGTTCCAAATTTTATTTTAGAATAGGAAACCAAAATC
The DNA here is from genome assembly GCA_019804595.1 of Bruguiera parviflora. NCBI lineage: Eukaryota > Viridiplantae > Streptophyta > Magnoliopsida > Malpighiales > Rhizophoraceae > Bruguiera > Bruguiera parviflora. The sequence goes on along the minus strand of CM034048.1, from coordinate 5,387,251 downwards.
TTATCAATGTTCAGCTGTACTTACAACTATCAACAGGCCCATCAACATAGCCTTCAACAAGTAATGTATGAAATGGTGAACCCTCTGGTCCTTCACGATACATAACACGGTAGTCTTCATTATCGTCTTTTAACTAGAAAGAGAAGTTGGCTTTACTAATCAGCAATTAGGAATCATTTGACAAATGTACACCGTTTGAAACAAGTGCAAGAGAAACAAAACTAAAGGAGTTAAGAAACTGTGCTGATAATTTCTGCCAAAAAAGGAAAACACTCCAGAAGAGGAGCCTGGGATAAACTTGATCATTAGGAGAAACTTAGTTAGAAATAAGACTGGGATAATTTTGGAAGTTCTAGACCTGATAGTAAAAAAAAAACTTGATGAAATCAGCTGATTCCCATTGGCATGATCTTCTAATGTGTGACTGAGAGAGGAGAAAACTTCAATAAGGACTAATATGATCGATAAGCTAAGAAAGCATACTTTCCATTCACCAGGTGATCCATCTGTGGTCTTGGATACTCTATTTTCACTTATAGAAGCACTCCTCAACATGTGAAGAAAATGAGATACTTCAGTAGTCCTTTTATCTATTACATTCTCGCTACATCCTGCAAAATTGGAACCTTGTAAAAAACCCTTCACAATTAGATAGCACACTGAAATTTCACAGAAGAACTTCTCATCTGCTTGAATAATGAACAAAAATATTGAGGAATGACCAACCTTCATATTCATTAGGTGAAGAATGTAGAATTTGCTTCCTGATCAGGGTTTTAAGCGCATTAATATTTGTCAGTTCAGAGGCTGCCAGAGTCTTGTCGAACCTCTCTCTATACTGACCAATCTTTCCACTCTTCCCCATCTTTGCATTCCCAACCGAGAAAAAAAATGTCCCTCTCTAAACTTCGCGGCAGCAATTATACTCAAGTAATATATATAATTACCATCTCCTGAATTCAAGATCACAAATTTCAAATCTTGTCACACAGATAGGTATTGGCATCAATATCCGGTTCTCTAAGAGAATATTCAAACAGCAATGAGTAAAATCCTTCCCAAAAAGAAGAAAGAAAAAGAAAGATACTAAAGTTGCCTAGTTTTTTTACATGCAAGTACCAAGAAAACTCCCAAAAATCTAACAAAAAATGAAACAAACCGTCAAGGTATGTTAACCAAGAATCACCCAGATCCAGAAACTTTCAAAGCATAACAAAAGAAATGAACTCACATGAAAGCTCCTCGAGATAAGCCCAGTTGTCCTTTGAGAACTCTGAACACATCCCACAAAATAAAAAGCACTGTAAATTCTCAAAAGCCCCAGGTGCAGATCTCAATATGTCAGAATCTCAACAGAGAAAAGATTTAAAAGAACGAGAAATCTACAGGGAATGTGAGACAGAGGCACCTGCTGCGTAACAACCCAGACGGGCAAAGAACATGGACTCCTTTCTTGGACTTTGTCGAATTCCTGACACCCAGCAGAATCACTCCCTCCAATGAATTAAACCCTTTTATCTTCCAACGAATACAACCCAAAAAAAATAAATAAAATAATAAAACTAAAGAGTACAACAAGCAGGCATGACCAAGAAAAATCTATCTTTTCAACGGTAATTGGATGTAAAGCCGAAAGCTTGACGTCGGTTATAGGCTTTCTCTTTAATGGTTTTTGGACAACTTTGATGACCCACTACGCTGTGACCTGCGAGGGGGTGGGCCCACCGATGGATAAATAAATGAATAAATTCTTAAACCTTTCTTTTGCCATCTCCTTACGCTTCTTTTTTTTTTTATTAATTTCTTCATTCCCAGGTTTTCTTTCCCGAATTTGCTCAGGGCTAAATACTTAGTATCGCAACGATTACAAAATTTCTTAAATCCCTTTCTCACACCCACTTAATAAAAAATGTAAACAGTTTAAAGGGTAAAGATAAATGATTTAATTGGACTATAATGGGTATAGAATTTCTTAGAAAAATAATGGTGATGGTTGGATGGCGCGTGATCACGATCCCATAAATTTTCTTCTTGAGCGAAGAAATACATTGAATGAAAGGTCAGCCGAGTATGGAGCAGGTGGTGCATTTATTAACAACTCGCTCGGTGTGGAGCCATTGATGTGGATATATATATATATATATATATATCTATACGTGTGTGTGTGTGTGTGTGGTTACTTTCTGATTCTTTCTGTAATGATAAGCCAGGAATCAGACACGTCGCGGGCACCGCCTTACATTCTCTGTTGCGCGTAGGCTATGGCTGCTGACATATCACCTATATTCCGTAGTTTTTCTCTCTCTCTTAAGTATTTGTGTATTTCTTGAATGGACATGAATAAAAAAATAAATAATAATCCATAAATAATAATAATAATAATAATAATAAATACAATGTAATCATAATTTATTTAATTTATTATGCAAGGATGTATAAAAAGATATACAACTTTATCTTGTATTGATCAATTCTTTGCTCAATTTTGGAAAATACCGATCGTCTACCACCCTTGACCCGTCGACTTATGAGAAATAATGATTTCATTTTCATATACTGATTAGATGGCTGAGATTTGGGGAATGTCTTCCAATCAAGCGGTAGATTACCTCACAATGAGCTTTGTAAATTATTAAACGTGGATTTAAGCAAATTTAATTTATTAACCATTCATTCTTACACCTGTTCGAAATAAATAAATGGAGTCATATTCTATCCTAAATTAAAAGGCAAATGAAGCTACTTTGACAATGTCCGAAGGCAACGACAAACACAGAAAAAAAATCCGGTGCCAGCTTAATTGGATTTGTCTTCTTCTCTGGCGCTGGCACGGCACTATCACTAGTTAAGAGTGTCCAGTACGAGCAGCTGTCGAAAGCAGCCTTAACGATTATAGTGATTGCCGCAATCGAGTCAAAGAAGGACTGAGATCTCCGTTTGTGACCCAGAAGCCGTAGAGTTTATTGACTTAGAAAAGGTGGGTAGGGAAGCAAAACGGGCGGCTTGAGCATTTTTTGGGTGAAATTTCGCTCCTACAAGCTCGCGGACTTTTCAATGTTGCCGCTGGAAAAACAAATGTAGCGTTTGCTTTTGTAGCGAATTTGACAATATTGCTTCTCATTCTGACTTTTCTACCGCCCATCATTTACGTTTCTTTGGCTGGTGAGAGTTTTAACACATTGAGATTTTCTTCCATGAATATATTAAAATTAAATATTGACAGACAAGAATATGATTACCGGAAATTTCAGTGATCGTTCTCTCTATCTTGTTGACTTGAGTTTTGTTCTTTGGAGTATGCTGATGTGGATGCAATTCACTGTGAATCTCCTAATTTCTCCGGCTGAATTTGGGGGTAAACGCGTACCATTAAACCAGCCCTCCTTGTAGCTTATATATATGTTAGAGGTAGAGGCAAACACGGGTTGGTATCCGGTCAGGCCCATGCCAAAAGCGGAAAAAGCAAGTCACATAATAACACTAAGCCCTCCCATCCGGTCCAACTGAAGCTATAACCTATACGTTAAACAGCAGGGTCGAGTAATTAATAGTTTAAGAAAATAATTTAAAATTATATTAGAATTTCTGGTTTCCTTTTCCTCTCTCTATTTTATATTTTCACATTAGTTTAAACGGTAAATTTGACAGTAATTATCACAAGGTCAAAATTTTCATTCAAAATTCAAATCTTGTAATGACGCTAAATCTCACTTAATTTTAGTTAAATTATTCAAAAGACACATTCGACGTTTACAGTATAAGCATTTATTTCTCATGAGCAGAATATTAATGGTTCTATTTTAGACATCGGTGTAGATGTCGAGAATGTATTTGTTAATTTTGTCTAATTTCTCACAAAACAGGTACAACTCAAGGACGGTTGCCTTAAGTGTGTATTTATAACATTCTATATACCTTGAAATCTAGCTTGGTGCATCAGCGCTTCTGTGTCTGAGAATTTCTACACCCAAATAATCCAGGATACCATAAACAGCAACATGAGGTTTCCCAACTTTCACACGAATGGCAGATATTTTGGGGTACCTTGTCAAGGCAGTAGTTGCAATCTGTTGAGCCACTGACTCGAGAAGATTATGAGAGGGACCCTGAATAACGTCCTTAACTATGCTGAAAATGGAAGTAGATAATTGAACAGAACACCAATAAGCAAAGGTTGCTTTCACTATTACTCAGAAAGTTTAGCAGCACACATGCGATCATGGGAGTTTGTTTTCTGAGCAAATATTGCCAACAATTATGTGCATGTCACAGACATCATGGAAGAGAACATAATAGGTGATCAGAAGCCAAAAGAGACTAATATTAACTTTAGATGATCAAAAGCATGACTACAAATTAGGAACCGTGTTAGAGCAAAATCAACACATTGAGGATTTTGGACACAAGAAGTAATGAAAGAATGTATTGCTCACCAGTAAATATCTGTGTAGCTAATTGTATCCGACAAATGGTCAGATTTGCCAGCTTCCCTGAGATCCATCCAGGCATCTACATCTACCACAAACTTCTGACCCAGAGTCCTTTCTTCTGGTTTAACCCCGTGGAAACCATGGAACTTCAGCCCTCTCAATATGAGCTTGTCTCCTCCTGTAATCCAAACATCTTCCATAATTGCTCCTGATGAATAAAGTTATTGTTAAGAGGGTTAGAAAGACCAAAAAAACCCGGGCGGGGGGGGCAAAATACTACACCAAAATAATATGGATATGTAAGAAAATTTTGAAGGTACCCAGGAAGGACATGGAAGCCGTCCACGTCCCCCCATCCCCAGCCCCAGCCCCACCCGGGGAGGTCTGGCCCTCATTCCTTCCCTTTCAACTTAGCAAGCTACCACTAATGAATGTCTCACAATATACCAATGTGCCCCAAACAATATAACCACTTATTGATCTGGCATTCTTCTACTTAGCATTACAAATGTTTGCATCTTAATTCTCAGGAGCATTGACCTTTCAAGGTTTATCATGATATGCCCCTACTAGGAGAGAGTGATATACTGTCCAATGACCAAAAACAATTAGTCGGACCAAATAATATAACTCCAAAAGAATTGAATCCATCTTCCAAGAAATCCTCGGCAGTAAGACATGTCGTGAGATACACTAACAGTTTTGTATCTGATTTTGCAACAAAAATCAACTAAAACCCTGGAAGCAGGTCTCAAATTTCTTCCTTCCTTTTTTTTCTGTTCCTTAGACAGAACATAACTTCATGTATAGAAGCCACACCGGCAGAATCCACCTCACTCTTACACTGAAAACAAACCCAATTTTCCATTGAGCAGAATGCCAAATCCTTCCTAATAAGACCTCAAATACAAAATGTGAGGGGAAAAGGACAAATTAAATTAGAGCGAGAAATGATAATTTTCCCCCTCAGACCCCAACCCAGTGCAATCGAATTATTTCTATGCGCGGGATGTCCGGCCGGAAAGGGGTCTTCCAGCGAGGACCCCTGCTGGCCAGAGCTGCCCTCTTCCACCCCACCCAAACCTCGTTTTCAACTCTAATCCATCCAATTTCAATCTCAATCAACCGATTTCAACACCCTAGCACTTAATTTAAATTCCGTAAAACATAAGACACAATTTAACTAACTCAAATCCAACCAACGACATCTATTTACCTTCAATTCCCCTGGCTTCTGCTCCTAGGATCCCCGTTCCCTCCAATTCTCAACTTCGAGGGAAAAAGGACGAAAAGTTACTAGGAAAGGAGGAGAAGACGGCGGCTGGCCGCTGGATGCCGTAGGAGCAAGGAGGGAAATCAAGGGGAAAGAACGAGATGGTGGCCGTCGACGAGGGACAGTTACAGCGCCGGGAAAGTTGGCGCTTCGTGGGTGAAAAAGAGAGATAGAGAAGCAGAAGAGAGTATTAAAAACGGGAGAGGAAACGAAAAGGAAAGAAAAGGAGATGGGATCCCATGTGGCCAAGCCCACGACAAGCCCGTGCGCTGATTAACTACGTAAATCAGTTCATTCCGCACCCCCATTGCGTTCAGAACCTTGGCCCCACCCAAAAACTCTATATTGTTGCCCCTTTTTTTTTTAATTTATATTTTTTCAGTTGAAAAGTGGCAGTAATTTATGCAGAAGAGAAGTGATTATTCTAATTATCATAAACTTCATAATTATTATACCCTTTTAAGATTAAAACACAAGACCAGAGATAAAATATCTACAATTTTAACCACTGACACATCCGTACATGAACATGTTTTTGAAAAACAATCTCTGATTCTTTCCCGAAACCTTCTCGACCATCTTTGGACGTCAAAATGCAGAAATATTAATGCTGCTCAACCATGCAGTTGAGTCTGTTTAAGAAAGCCACGTGAAACCTGCAAAAATTGATTGGTATCTTCAGTTTACTCGTCTTATATATATATATATATATATATATAGGAAAGGGACGACGGTATCATAAATCCAGAAACGAAATAAAAGGATAAAGAAACCTATTGAAAAAACCAAAAAAAGAGAAGAAATGAGCCTTCTTGTACACTTTCAAATCGGTTGTAACCACCTATCTGAAAGTCGCTGCTTTAAAGAGGAATGACCTCCAGGTAGCTGCTACGGCCGCTAACATAACGTAACAGTCAAAACAAGTACTTGAATAATCTGGAAGCAAAAGTGATGGTGAAGGAAACCACCAGTCAAACTATATCATAATTTGGGTTTAAATGAAAGATGTACAAGGGGGAAAAAGTCTCCTCCCCTCATCCACCCTGACAAAATTGGCGGGCATTTATCATCATTCTCCATGAAATGGATTATACCAGTGTTACATAAAAGTTACTTTGAAAAAAACTGACACCTGCCTAAAACTGTACATAACAATATAAGAATAATATTACCCTCTCTTCTTTGCATGTCTTGTCTCCAAACCAGTCTGCCAGTAAAAGGCTGCTTCTAAACAGAAGCAACGCTATTTCCTATGGGCAATGCTGGCCTGCCCACATTTCAGATTGTCTGATCATGGATGAACAGCAACTTTAAGCAACTCTTTTGTAGAAAAGCACATAAGCAGCAGAGGATTTAATCCTGTCTTCACTAACGGGAAAAACATTGTCATCATCAAACTCGTACCATTTGCCATACCCATGCTGCATAGGAACAAAAAGAGAGAATAAGTTCATCCCGTTCACTGCCACAAACATGCATTGTGTTAGAGGAAATGGGAACTATGCCCATAGTAAACTACTAGTTTTTGTGTTGTTCATGTTCACCATTTATTTCTACGATTAATTTAAGCTACCAGCATAGCAACAAACTGAATGTGCATTAATAAAAATGAGAAAGATGAATGGAAGGGCATACCCTTCTCCATAAAAATATCAACATATCTTAAAGTCTAGACTGGTGATGACACCAGATGTCAAATACTAAGAAACAGTGAGGAACAGATTTTAGACTATATCTAAGAGGGCTTAGCTAGTCAGGCCCTTATGAAAATAATGCATCTAAAGAGGTGAATAATTCCCCGTCCATGCATGCATATGCCCATGCATGTGATGTGGTCTGTGTGAGGTTATGGTTTGCAAATGAAAAATATCTGCAGTTCTGCATCAAAGATGCAAATGAAACAAATAAAAGATAAAGTGAGCATCACTTACATCAACAAATGCAGTATAGTGGCCACCTCCCATGCCTCCATAATGATTAATTATAGCATATAGTACATAGCGATTGGAAAACTGGCTATTTGTATGGGATATGTAAGTCCAGAGGTCAAGATCATCAATTGGGAAGTCCACATATGTCTCCAGCTTGTTCTTTATGTATCGACTATAAGAGAACCTCTTTAAATGAACAACCAAAATTTCAGGCAATCTCCAAAGATCCAACTTTTTGCTGGCCTGCCGATGCTTTTTGCAGTTTGGACAGTACCTAAAATAGAAGTAATTGCAACAGCTGGTGTCAGAGATGCTACAAAATAAATGAACAAGTAGGTTTTCATGGTTCAGATATGCATTCTAAATGATGTGGACCATACCAAGCCAAACATTTAACATTTGGCGGAGAATTACATAGATAGAAATCAAGAACAAAAAATGTCTAGCTTGAATACAAGGAAGATATCTTAGCAGCACACTAACCACATATCCTCAGGTCCCAAAGGCTCTTCCTTCAAGAAGGCTTCCAGGCATTTGTATAAAGAAGCACACTCTTGAGGCCTTCTTATGCACAGCTGGGGCTTGAAAACCTCAGGCAATGAGCTGAGAAGGCAGGTATCATACCTTTCAATCATCTTTTCTGACCAGAGCACATGCAAATTTAACCTATTATTTGATATTGGGGCCGGTAACAGCCCACTCATATCTATCTCTCTTTCTCCATGTCTATGTTCCAAGTAGAACTGAAAATCAGCACCCAAGTGCAGATCCTCTGTCTTACTATCTGAGCCTGTATTACTGTCTGAAATAATAGGCCTGATGACATCCTCCATTGTAGAATCTCCATTAGCTGTAATTCTCACATCTTCACAATTACTTAACACATCATCAGCAGGCATTAGAAATGGATGGAGCAGTCTCAGAAACTGGCCATGTAGATCAAATCCAGTCAAAAGACCAGAAATTCTTGCTACTAAAGGAATGCCAAACAACTTCCAATTTGTTGGTGCTCTTTCAAAATCATAAGCCCTGGGGGGGAAAAAAAAAGCAAGATGAAAAATGAAAAATGACCAATAATTGAGCAAACATTAAGTTTACTGTCCTAAACCGGGAGCACAAGCTCAATTAGTAAAACTATTAGGCTGAGAATCTGAATAATCATACTTTTCCAATCGTTGATGCATAAAGACAACCAAAGATGATACTTCATCACTTTTTGGCAAACAATATGCAACAAGTGTGTCCTCATCTCTGATCAAGGCTAATGAATCGGATGGTTCCTCCAGGAAACGGAAAATTTTATTTTTGTATACCTACAAAACAAAGTAGGTTCAGAGCTTAAGATGATTTCACACATAAAAGGATAAAAATTTTCTGAATTTTAATATACAAATCAATGTTATTGTAGATAACTCATCTATTCCAATCAAAAAGAAAGGAATTCTCACATCAAATTTCCTAAATGACTCAAAAAATAAATCATGGTCAAAGATCCTAAGCTGATAAAAGTTCATTAGAGTACCATGGTACTCTAGAACCCACCCTTGCTCATGCAAGTGGCAGATGTGCATAAGAAGTAGCTAATTATGTTAGCATGCAAGCACTAAACTGTAATTCCCCTATCACAGATCTATAATGGTTGTTGAAGCAAATTAGGATAGATATGATGCCAAATGACTACATCATCAACCAAGATGGTTCAGACCAGGCCTGAGGTTAAGATAAAATATACCCTATAAGAATGAAAACTGGTCGCAATTACAACATAGCTTTAGCAACATACCTCAGCCACCAGCAGCCTTTCATCACTTCCTAAGGAACATGCAGTGCTCAAGGCTTCTAGAAGATCTTTTAGCCTCCCACACTTTGGCACAGTTATTGTAATAGGAGATGGCAAAGTAGACCCATCAGCACTCAAGAGAGTTAAAGTCATGGTCCGCATTGTTGTTGATGGTAATGGCAGCGACAGGTACATGAATGGATCAAATGTAACAGACTTTTTATTGCAAACAGGGCAAACCAATGTTGAACGATACTGACCCTATAATAAAAGTCAAAATAATGAGCAAATCTGCTAAAAGATCTGATCAAGTTCATCCAATGTGCTCCACTACATAAATGTCAGGACCAGCAAATGGTCATGCATCGAACTACCATACACCAGAAAATTTCATAGCCAGCTTGTGGAACATGAAAAATACAATAAGTAGCAAGCATAATGTAATAGAACTTCTTATCAAAAGCCTTCCTGGAATCTAGAAAATATCTGCCTACAATTGTGCAAGTGATACATGACTAGATAAGCAATATTTAGGCCCAAGCAATATAAACGCCTGCCTTATAAAACTGAAGACTCACTTGATACAGGTCAACTATGACAGAGTCATTGCGAGCCCAATGGTTCCGCCAGTACTCTTCTGCTACTTCTTTGTCTGGACGATCGTCTGCATCTTTAAATTCTATGTATGGCTTGGATTTTACACGATTTAAATCCTCATGAAGCCCATCAAGCAAAAAGGCAAGAAATTCCTGGATCAAAGGCAGACATGGAAATTAAAACGTCATCTTGCACAATGCCACAAAGAATAATGATGAATAATGTCTCTTAAAGATAGCTTATTTCGCAATTCATCCAGCAGATAATAGCAGGGTGAGACCAAAACTGCACTTGAATCATGGAACCATATTAACCTGGGCATCATGCTGGTTATAACCACTAAATTGTGGGGCAAATTTTGCAAGCTTTAGCTTGAACATTCTTGGAGCCACTGTTCTTGCTCCTGGAGTCCATAGCTTCCTTAACAAGTTTCCAAATGCCAAAGAAAGCTCACCCTGGGAAAAGGACATATTTAGTTGAAAAATATAAGCAGTGCAGCAGAGCTTTCAACAAGAAATTAGTGCCACAGAAAACAAGACTGTTACAGCACAGGAATATGATAATAGACCTTCATCCCCAAAGGATTTTCATGATTTATATCTCTTCTATAGTCCCCTAGGAAATAATCAACTAATTTTGGGGTATGTGTCAGGCACTGAATTGCACTATTCATGAAACAAGTGTTGCCAAGATTCCGCAATCCAGTCAAACCAAGGAACCAAAATCCCCCATAACTGCAACTGGATGGTAAGGTGTTTGTTGGTGTTGAATAAAAGCAGCTATGGTCACTGCTCCCATTTATTTTAACTGAAATGTTGCTCAAGTCAGTCCCTCTCTTCTTATATTCTACCATCTCATCAATCTTTCCATCTCTGCGCTTTACAGGACCTGGAAATCCGTATACTTGCAGTTCAAGTAGAATCTGCATGGTTAACATTAAAAAACAGTAAACAGACAACTGTTGTCAGACAACGGAGCCATACAGGGCAGATATTATGCTGACTGCTGCCTCACAGCTTCTAGAAGTTTAAAATGCCAGCAGTGAAAAAAACATAATGCTCTGAACATAGCAGATAGATTAAGAATCAAATTGCTCACCTCTTCGCCTGATGGTCCCAGAGAACCATTGGGCAAGTTAATCGTATTGTTCATAAAAAATTGAGATGTCCGCCCTGAATAATCCCAGATATGCAACTGTACAATAGATTAATCAGATGAGGGGCAGGCCAGATACATAAATCCCACTTATTGAGGTGTTCAATGATCATCAAAAAACTAACCAGCTGAGACCTTGGGCCAAAAATTTCATGCGCTCTCCTATATACCACAATCAAATTATCCTGAAAAATTGCATTATCTTGTCAAATAAGACAAAGAAAACCAATAAAGAGATACAATTATCAGTTCTACTAGTGAAAGTAGCCCATTAATGACAAATGCATCTAACTTAATAAAATTCCCTCCCTCAACTGAGTTAAAGATTAACCATTTAAAAATAAAACAAAAGTAAGTGATATATACATGTTGCCTGAGAAAAATACAATTCATTGACAATATATATTCTCCACATGCCAGCCACAAGTATTATACAAGTGCAAGGAAATGAAAATGTTCAAGAGCAGAAAAATGACCTTCAATCTAATCTTCACAATCAAAGAATATGTTTCCCAAGAAACCGAAAGCCTAATCTGTATTGCAAAAATGTCTTGAAAATAATCGTCCGTGGCCAACGGAATAGTAAGTTCCTTCTCTGCGCCCTTACAATTATCATGCCTATGTGAGTGGAACAAATCAACACACATTTAGTAAAACTTTTGAGTTCCCAAAAATTAAATAATAATAATAATAGTCATATGTAACTGAAAGGGTTATTTCCTCCCTCCCCGGGCGGGTTTTTTTCCCTTATTTTGGTCTGGTATGCTCATGCCCATGTTAAGCCACATGGTTAAAATTATTTCTATCTAGATTGAGGATCTCAAAGCCAATACAAGGTAACACACAAGAATACGGTGGGCACTCGCTAGAAAGCGACAAAACATTTCCTTTCCTTTTTCTTTTCACATGCTGGTCACCTCCTATCAGTTACAGCAAGAAATAAAAATTTCAAACTAAAATTTGAAGTACATGTGAATTTATACAATAGCAAACCAGTACAGGCTCAGCAGCTCTTGTGAGCAATACATCACATCCGTTTTCTTTGGTGAAGCATGTCACAGAGACAAATTTATAAAATGAATTAATCCTCCTCACCATTTAAGTGCCCACAGCCACATTGTTCCAGAGATCAAAGCATACTCCCTGCCTGAAGAACCTTCCTCCACATCAACATTCCTCCAACAATTTTCTTGCTCCCTTAAATTCAGAACAATTTCTTCATCACCATCTTCATGATCATAACCAGAAGCTTCCATCCACGATACATTGTAAAACACTCCTACTTGATCAGCATCCCATTTTGCCTCCCTCCACCACCTGAGTATCAGGACATATATAACAATCATTCATAAAATTTCCCCCCTCACCTTCACATCTCTATTCTCATAATAAAACAAATTAAAAAACCCAAATTTCCCGAGTAAATCACCGTATGAAGCAAACGGCTAAGAGCAACATTAAATAAAATAATAATAATAATAATAAATAAAACCTTACATCCTTCATATTCAAATTCCGACAAGAGAGACACCTAATTGATCAATTTATCTTAAAATAACCCAAAAATGTTCCTTTTAACGGACCTGTTAGGCACCAAGTAGAGCTTCTCAGCCTCACAGTCCTCGCCATCTTCGTCCCCATCGTCAACGCACGAGTACAAACTGAGGCGGTGTCTGTAGTTATTGGAAGTGGAAGCGGAGGCGGGGGCGGCGGCGGACGAGGAGGAGCGCTGTTCGAAATCCAAGTCGAGGAAGTTGTTGTTGTTGTTGTTGTTGATGTCGTTGTTGTTGTTGTTGTCGTCGCCGGAGGAGGAGAGGAAATCGTCGTCCATGGAGGTGAACGCGGATAGGGCTCTGACTAAGAAGAGGAGGAAAAGGGATTTGAAGAGGCGAAGCGTCGCGAGAGACAAGGAAGCGAGCCCGAGGGAGAAGCCGAACGTCGACTTCGAGATTCGCGTGAACCGTAGGTGCTCGCTTAGACGGCTCATAGAATTTTTACTTTCACTTTTTTATAATTAAAAAAAGACACATATATCATCTTTTTTTTTTTTTGCCCCCCTCGCGTCGCGTGCGTCCGCGCGCCTGTCTGATTATTACTTATTTTTCTTTCCTTTCTCTTTTATTTATTTATTTATTTATTTATAATCAACACACACACACACACACACACACACACACACACACACACACACACACACACACACACACACATATATAGCTAACAAGGCTGTTTTATTTCTATTTATATATCCTACTAGCATAAATCAAACACAAAACTGTAAGTGAAAGACTATACCAACTAAAGTTGCGACCCAAATTAGGGTGAGGATGGAGAGTTCAAGCCCCCGTAAACGTATCCCACGTCGCAGTTGCATTTACAATCTAATTATAATTATATCACGATCCTTTACACGATCGATAAATAATATAATAATATTGTAATTATTAATTACATATAATTTAATTAGAATTATATATTATATAATTGTAAATACATATTTATAATACGATCACATAATATTTTTTATTAATTCAAGTTTTTTTTTCTTATTTTTTGTGTTAGGCCTTAGTATTCTAAGGATTAAGCTACTAAGAGAATCAAAGTTCTCAAGTACACAAATAAAAAAATATATATATTACATAAATAAGGTTCGTGAATGTACATCTACCAAACTGAAAACTGGACCCGGATCTTGGCGTAGTGGACAGGAGAGGTGACCTATTACATTTTTTCCGAGCCCAAAGGGGCTGTGGTGGACCCAAAAGGGAATATGGTGGGCTTCATATTGTTATCAGACCCAATACGGAGTAATATGTGGCCAATGGTGGGCCTCTTTATAAGTCGTATTTCTGCATTGTTTGGATCTTGTTCATATCAAAACACCGTGTCTATCATAACAGATGTTCGAATTATTTAGTTTACCTTGTCGGGACAAAAATGCCCACCCATGGTCTGACATGTGTTCTTGTTTGCTGTTATCCAGAGAATGTTTTTTTTTCCTTTATTTGGTAATAATTAAGACTCAAACTCAAGACCTTTAAATTTAAAGACAAAGACGATTTTAGTAATATTTAGCTAATACCTATCGTTGTTATCAACAGATTCTGAGAGTTATTTGGTTCTGAAATCCAGATATTTTTTTTATAATTTTTTTAAGGATTAGTTGTGGTAGTACCTGCAAGTAAAGAACCCAACCCAACTTGTCATATTCCTGCAGGGAGTCTAGGCTTGGAAGGAATTGCCAAGGAATCCAACCCAAATAAATCAGTAGATCTTGGGCCGTAGAATCCAAAGTTTACGAGAAGCATCCTGGACTCAATAATTTTACAATGCGTTCAATGGGCCTAATGCAATCCGGCCTAAATCTCGGCCCAATCAACACAGTCCAGTTGTTGCTTACTATTCTTACATATAATAAAATGGGAAGTCGTGTAGCGGTTTCATTTACATTGCAAGCCTCAACACCTTCACATATATCAGCCATGATTATTCCCATTTAATCTTTTACCGTGTTTCTATGTTACCTGAGATGCTTTGTTCAACTGATTTCATTTCCCTTTTGGAAGACAACAACGGGTGTTGGATACTGTCAGGCTCTTCAAGCCCTCAAAACCGAAAAAAAAAAAAAGTGGGGTTGCTACTTTTCCATTTGTGCTCTAGCTTTTCGTGACCATTTGTGTTTTACTTTTGGTTGGATGACAAAATGCTGTTCTTGTCCTCAACGGCACTGACACCCCAACGAAGTTCATGCTTCCACCATTTGTGATAAACAGTTTCTTTCCATGTTACGACATCATCTTGGAAACAATTTATCAGAGCCCAACAATTGAATAAAGGGACCAAAACTTTTACTCTCTCTCTCTCTCTATATATATATATCTAGTGTCCACTTGTCTGCCTGAATGGATATTTAGGGGGTCCTAGATGATATACTTGACAATTGTAACATAAAATAAGTAATTATCTTTTAGATCAAATCTCCCAGTAAAAATTGGAGCGACTTTTAAGTTATTCCACACCCCATTTCATGGTCTTTGATGCTTGATAATGTGCGGAAAGAATGCGCCTGGGAATGGAAATTATCATTTTTACTCGGCCTATTCAACAGTCAACCAACCTTTCGCAAATTTTGACAAGCAAAAGCTAAATGGGCTACATAGCTTTACAGTATTCCCTCGTGCAATGATGGTGGAGATTTGATAAGGAAATGGCGTCCCCTAGGATGACTTTTACGTGCATAGACTGAAAATAAAAAAATGTCTTGCCATGTGACAGCACAATTTTCTTGGATTCCAGCGTAATCCACCTTGAGGATGAAAATTAAAGTGGAATATGCGTGGGCCGGGTAGCCTTCCTATTCCTCCACTAATGGCCTGTAATCATGGCATCCATTTCAATGTCTACAAATCTCACCCATAGCCGAAGCATATGCCTTTTTCTTGGCTCTAATTTAACAAATCTAATGGGAAGAATATACTTATGAAGAAGAGGAGATTAACTGAAAACTCAGTTACAAAAAGCAAATTTGTGGGTTGACAATTTTCAGCCACACCCTGAGCTTTAATTATTCTCGTTTTCCACAAATGAAAGTTGGACTTTTCTTTTGTTAATAAAAATAAAATAAAAATACAAAATTCTACTTTTCCGGATGAATAAATTATAAGAATATATATATTTAATCTCACTAAATACTTAATAGAAATTTAAACTTAAAAATTTTGACGTGATAAAAAATGAATTTTTTTTTTAATAATTATTAAAACACAACTTTGGGTGGTTGAAAGGTGGGTTTTGGTCGAGTAGAATCAACTTATCTGAGTTGGCCAGTGCCCTTAAGCCCGCATATGCCCAAAGGGATTCATACGGGACCAATCCCATCGTGGGATTGGAGTCACTCCAACTTAACGAGTTTTTGGTATACCCCTTACGTGTAAAAAAAATCATCACTTCTCTTATGCTACCAACAACTAGCTAGTAGATTAATTACTGATGTGCCAACTTATTAAAAATAAAGGGGGGGGGGAATTACCAATAATTTCATTTTCATTAAACAAAACAGCATTAAGTTCACTTGTTATTTATGTGAGCAATAATTACGTGTCTAAAGAAAAATTCCCGAAGAGTTCATATTTTTTAAAATTCGAAATTCTGCTATTAATCCAAAACAGAAAATTTCTTAATTTATTTTTTCTTAAATCTTTGGAGATTTCTATCATATTTGACATTCATCTCGCTGTCTCTACCGGGTTACTAGTGTCTAGGCCATTCAATTTTTTCCTTTTCCATATTGTCCAAGTCTCTTTAAAGATTCACTCTTTGTCCTTAGTTTTCAGAGGAAAGAACGAGGGAGTCGCTTGATTTTCAAATTATCATATATTATTCAATTAAAAGTCGTGAATTTGAATTGGACGCAGAATCCTGTTACAAAAGCATCGTTTTAGAGCTACGGGAGATTAATTAATTGGCTGGCCTTTGCATAATTGTTGTTTTTCTTTTTATATATATATATATTATAAAATGAAATTAATTTATAATACACTACCATTCATGTTCCTGCCTTGTTTGACACCTTCAAGATGGTTTTTCTTGACGGACGGCTGTATATTTATCGGATATATCGTGCCTAACAAGGTGAGCTGGATCCGAATAGTCCGTCCATTAACGATGATCTCAATATAATCGGTTAATCAGTATCGTGAGGAACAAGAAATCTTGGGCCTTCAAACAAAAACAGACATCCACAGGCAACGAACACCCATTAAAATGTGGTACTGATTACTAGCTCAGCTTTATTTTCTCCCCTGTCATCCGTGCTCAAAGAAATTGTAAAAGGAAGGGCAATTGATCATATGAGAAATATCTTAGCAATTGAAAATTTATATTTATATTTTTAAAATTTTAGAATATAATTCTCGTAAAAGAATATGAATTTTACGAATAAAAAAAAGTTAATTTTATTATATAACTAACTTATAATTTAACGAACTTTTTAATAAATAAATAAATAAATAAAAAGAAAAAGAAGATCACATGCAATTCTCGTAATTACATGTAATTTTTAATAAAATGACAAGCAGTATTAGATCCCGTAGCCCACATGGATTAGATTAGGGAGTGGTAGGCTTGTGACTTGTGTGGATGAAATATAAGGGGTCGTGAATTAAAATTTACACGCGGATAAATAGTTCATGTAAGGTCACAAGACCTGAAGTTTCACTCGCATATCGTTGGTTTGGTCACTGTTCAATACACAAGTTGTGTGTAATCTGAAAGCACTGTCTTAAAGGCGATAATCTCACTTGTTTTGCCACTTGTCGTGTGCCCCCTACAATGCCCACTTAATTCCAAAGGCGTGAACAAGTTAAAATGGTCGGAGGCCTTCGATGAAAGACCGAGCTTATTGGTTGTTTTCTGTTAACTATTCCTGGCGGACCTTAAAACAAGATCAACGTCAATCGGAAAGGGATGGCTTCGCTGGTCGGCGAAAAGCACAATATAACCTTTTTTTTAACCTATAATATGCACACATACATTACACAGCAAACACTTTATTAAAGTCTCGGGTTTGTACTTTTTGGACGAAAAAGCAAATGCAAGCTTTGGAAAATTGGTCTCTGCACTGATGTATCAAAATAATAAGGACACAATCAACCAAATGGCAACAAGATTGCTTAAATCAGATATTATATTTATTTATTTAGTGTAAAGAATGAATCAAACACAGAGGTTGTGTTTTTTTTTTTAATCCCCCCCCCCCAAAAAAAAAAAACTCTAAGCCTTATTGAACCGAAGGATATTTCATTTCATCCATGGGAAAGCTGACCCGTGGCCAGGCCAGCTGTTCCTTGGAGCACTCCACGGGATTTAGTTTTTTAACATTTATTTTTTCGTTGGATATGAATAAGTTCCCATAATATATAAAATATTCCCGTCCTCAAAAACTGACCCCTTTTTTCTCTTTTTTTTTTTATATTTGCCAAACAAAAAAACAAAAGAAAAAAAAACTGATCGCAATTTATTAACACGAATCGGCATAATCAACATGATTCGGCAACGATGCATAACTGTAGAGCGATATCATCGAAATACTAATAGCTTAGAATCAGCTCTTAGGAATAGAGTCAGACTGAATGCGATAAAATAAATGTAATAAGAAAGGTCAAAAAGTCAGAAAAAGATAAAAATATCATTAAAAATTTAATATAAAATTAAAAAATTTTAACACAGTTATTTTAATTAATTGTATTTAAAATACGAGATTAGTCGTATATATATATAAATATATTATGATTGAGTCTGTTGTATTTGCAATTAATCGGCGCTTAAGCAGTTTTCTTGTGATTTTTTTTTTTTTTGGTTGAATATTGTTAAAAAATAGGACACAACTTTTTCGAAAAAAAAGTAGTATTAAATTATTTATATACAGAATATATAAAACGAGACGTGAAATATCGAGCTGTCGCAAAGCCGTGAACCGAAGACGGTCGGTTTGGGGAGAGCCGACGAGAGGCGTCCTGATGGGACAGATGGTGTTCCACTATTGGACAGTCGTTCCACCATCAAAACGTAGATGTAATCGTGGATTGATTGCTTCCTAGCGGGTCCACTCTTACGCCACTTTCTCTCGTTTGCGGCCACCTTTTATGGTTTTGCGGATGTCGCTTTCCTCTGCTTAACTTTTCGGGACATGGTGTTCTAAGGTATTTGTCTTTCCTCGATCTTTCGATTAGAAAATCCAATTAGAATAGAATTTTTGCAATTTTAAGAATATATATATATATATATATATATAAATTAGGGAACGTTTTCCGTTCATATACTTACCTAATCCAACACTTCGTGACTTTAACAAAAAGAAAATATACGAAAATGCTGTGTGGTGTAAATTGTGACACCCAAGAGTACCAAAATCGCACGCCATAACAAGGACGTTGCGCCAAATATTAGATTGTGCACGTCTACCGTTACAAAGTCGATAGAGTATGTACCGGTTCGGTATGTTTCTTTTGATAATTTTTAATTTTAAATTATATAATATTTTTTATCATCAAAAAAGAAAAACAAAAGACAATAGAGTATATGATTGACATTCACTTAATGCGTGACTAATTAATAAAGAAAGGCAAAAAAAAAAAACCTCCGTTAACAAAGCTTCTCGAGTTAGTCTCCTGCTGGCTTACATGTAGACACTATCTATGGGTAAGACGCACGCCTGCGAATGAGCATGTGAGTCCTTCGATCAAGCGTTCACACTCTACACCCACTCGATCGTACGGTCCACATTTAGCTGAATATGCGTATACGTCCGCGCAAATCCAAACTCTTCCAATATGCAGATTACGCGTGGGTGGTGCAGTCGTAAATGAAATAACTCATCACAAATTTGAAGCCATCTTTCACTTAAGAAATCACTGATTAACATACTTAAAACCAGAATTTAGCTATCTAAAATAAAAAAAAAGCTATTAAATTTTAAATTTGTATATATATGTGTGTGTGTGTGTGTGTGTGTGTGTGTGAAATGTATAAAAAAAAAAAAACGCAACTTATTGATGTCAAAACGGTGAATCCATAGACCTATCTTTTTATGCCAAAAAAAAAAAAGAAAAGAAAAGAAAAAGAAGAAGGTATATTTTAAGCTAGAAATTGTGATTTCTCGCTTCATGCAAACCAAGGAGATTATTTTATTTAAGATAAAATAAAAATTCCGTGGCTCGTACTCATCGGACCACAAATAAAAGTGGGATTCCCTCTTAGATTATAGACAGTTTAGCTTTTCTCCAAATGAATGACAACGATAATTGGACTTGATGATCGTAATAATTGCACGAACATGAGCCAGCGGGGGATACAACACACATTGACGTATTGCAAGCTGACCTGAAGTCAAGTCTATTTTCCCAAGAGCAACGGCTCCAAGACTTCCCACAACTCAAATGGCCAAGCAGTGGAGGCAAAGAGCGTGTCCCATAAATGAAGCGAAAGACTTGACTTGTGGGATTCTCCCTCCCAAGCCCCAAGTCCCACCCGCAAGGGAACTTCTCATTCTTTGCTCCGAAAAAGGGAATGCTTAAAGATGGCCTCTGATTCCTGCCCGTCCTGCTAAGCAAATATCTTCGTGTTGCCAAATTGCACGTGAAACACATGCATGCCAATGGTCCATTGCCAACAAATCTGGTTTAAGAATCAGTTGCAAAAATTTCATAAGAAGAGAAGTTCCCTTCCTTTATCCATCAAATTGTCAAATGCACCCAAGAAGTACATTCCTAAGATCGCCTGAAAATGACTTAATTTCGGGTGGCATAAACTCTTACGCGTAAATATCTTTACTGTCAAGATTAAAGAAAAATAATGTTTATGGTATAAAAGAACATTATACAATATTTAGTAAGTCTTCTAATAAATTTAAAGAAACTCTATAAATAACAATCAAACGTCATTGAAAAAAGAGAGAACAAAGATGGGATCGCATTCTTTTCTCCGTTAGATATAAAAGTGTTTGACACACTTGAGTATGCAAGAATCAAGATTCAATTTCTTCTTAAAAAAAAAAAAAAAAAAAAGAATCTAAGATTCAATTTGCTTCGAGTTGACAATGCAAGACATGACACCGTGGCACAGCCCATCGCATTAGAAAATGATCAAACTATGGCATCGGGTGCGCGGGTCTGAACATATGGCTTTTCTTTTCAATTTAGTTCATGGGTAATCAATTTCAGTAAAATTCATACATAAAATACAGATTCAGTACTTGAAATACAAAAAAAAAAAAAAAAAAAGGAACAGGGGCCAAAAAGGGGGGCCCCCCCCCCGCTTCCAAAAAAAAAAAAAAAAAAAAAGAGAGAGAGAGGTAATTTAGTATTTCTATAAGAAAAATGGATGGTCTTGAGCACAATAGAGAAATTAATTTGGGCGTTTGTACACATTAGTCGCACAGTGGAACGCTAAACTCGGTGTCTCAACGGTCAACTGTCCTACCCCAAAATGTTCAAACCCTCCAATGAAAATTCTTGACTGTACTTGGATAATAGTGATTTTTTTTTTTTTGTTCGTCGTTTTCTGATTCCCGCGACGACTTTAATGACTTTGTTTCTAAATTCTGAGGCTGATAGCTTAGTAAATAATCTCAGAAAAGTTAAAAATTAAAAATCAGACTCGATCACGTTAAAATGTTATGTGTGATACATTTTTTTATATTAAAAACTTAAGTGTAAATTGCATAGTTAAAGTATTTTATATTATAAGAGTAAATAATATATAAATAAAAAATTTTATAAATATGCAACGTTTGACCGTCTTAAAATTTTGACTTGAATATTAAATTAAATTCATGACTGTGAAAGAAGAGATTTATATTTGAGAGAGAAATTATTGAGATTTTAATGTATATTGTGAGATTAACAATTTTTATATCAAAAAATTAAAAAAATAAATAATATATAAATAAAAAATTATAAATTTAATACTTTAAAATTAATAGAGTGGTAAAGCTCTCGACACACTTGATGTGGTTAGGGAAAAGTATAATATTCAAAAAGAGAGGGGTGACATAGGAAGAGATTCATACCATTCGTACTTGAGGGAAAAATGTGTGAGATTTTCGAATTTCTCTTCGAAAAAATGCCACGTTCTGTTTTCGGCACGAAGAAAAAGTACAATATCCATTTTAGGATTTTTGTTTTGATTTTTACTGTTATTTTAAGAGATAAATTGTTGAGAACTACCTGGGTGACGGCTCTCTGTCTGGGCACATTATTATTCTATATTCCATCATTTTTTGCTTCGAGCAGAAGCTATTATTCGGCTAAATGGATTCATTGCAAGCAAATTACAGAAATCAATTAAGTATTATGCACCATAATTTAACAAAGAAATCATTGCGACATGCAAACCTTAGAAGTTTTTATCTCATCATCGTCATCTATGTGAGATTTCTTAAAGCCGTCTCAAACGCTCCATTTTTCGTGTTTTTTTTTGTTTTTTTTTTGTTTTCCATTTTTGAGGGCGTTGTATTGGTAAAGCGTGAGCGAGATGATAAAACGGACAAGACTATAGGTTTTAAATGGCTTTTCCCTTTGGGGTGATTCGTTTCTGGCATCCAAATTCGTGCATTAAATAAAACAGCAGATTCCAGGCAGAGTCTCTATTCCAATTACTTAATGAAGAGGGAAAAAGGACGGAGCAAAGCAAGCAAGCAAGCAAGCAACCAACCCCCAAAGTGGCAGAATCTCTATTCCAATTACTTATGTTCCAATAATAGCAAATGCTTTGTAAATAAAAGAATTTTTGCAAACTCTTTATTCATAAATCAGCACTCCATATCTTATCTTATGTCGCATTGGGTTGTGTCCCCTCTCTTCGTATTCCTACAAATTAAATGAATTGCCTTTTATTGAAATCACATTTTTAATGCATTCATTGAAAAAGAGAGAGAGAGAGAGAGAGAGAGAAAGAGAGAGCAGAGGCCTCAACTTTTTTTTTTGTGGGGGGGGGGGTTTAACGTTTTGAATATTATAATGGAATATCGGAGATTATCCCACTTTCTCCACAGTATTAATACTTAATCAAAAAAGTGCAAAACATTTCTGCTCACCCTGTCCCATAGTTTTTGCCAGCAATGCCCGGTCTGTCATTGGGCCGCTCGCCTGGTCCCTGGTGTAATATTCCGTTTGCTTTGGGAGTCAAAGAGGGTATGCATTCTTTATCTCTCAAAAAAGATGTTTGATGATGAGACTTTCTTAGTATTTATACAAAAAGATGAAAAAAAAAAAAACTTAAATTATCTGTACAATTTTTCTCTTACTTAAAAACTAAATACAATACCTATTAACTCGTTAACAATCACCCTTTATTTATTAATTTTACCAAACAAGTTTATCCTAATGACAGTTACCCCCTTAACCGTTGCTCCTCTAATCATCGCTACGACTTTACCCCTTTTGTTATTGTGACAAAAAATGCAAATAGTATTGCTAGCAATGTCTTGTATTGTTTAGATGTAACTTTAATGGTGCAGATGATTATCCAAAGAATTAAATCCTAAAAAAGATGGAATATTCAATAGTCTCTCATGGTCTAACAATTTTTTTAATGGATATATAAAAAAAACTCATAATAGATGATTAACTATTAAAAAAAAGTTAATATTGTCCAATTATTAGTTAAAATTAGTAACAGTTGAAACTAATATTGTAAAAGAAAAAATACATTATTATTTTTAATATTTTTTTTCAATTTTTAAAATACAATCAATAAATTATGTAACGGGAATAATTTATTATTTTTATAAATTTTATAATTTTTCAAATATTAAAATTAGAGATTTTAAGAATAAAAAATTTAAAATTTTAATTACTAGAATATTTTTTTTTAAAAAAATAAATTTTCTTTTATGCGACAACTGTTGATACAAGCACATCAATAATACACTTTGGTTGTGCTTCGTCTGTTGAGCTCGGACTTTGGGGGCTTATCCGATATGTGGTCGGCAATCACTGGGTAAAAAGGCATGTATCCGAAGGTCAATCGAGCCCCGCGCTCGTGTGTGAGCACGACTAAGTCAAATTGATTTTAGTGATGGGGCCAAAATTGTCCCCTGAATGCAAATGTCCACATCATTTGGGTCAATTGAAAAATATGCGCCCTAAGGCCTCATCGGGAGACTTCGCCGTCTAATCATAAACCCTCCGTTAGTTGGTGACCATGCCTATATTTATTATTTTTATTCTTATTTTTTTTCTTCGCACAAAAAAATTAAATAAAATATATATATAGGCATCATGCATTTATATTTGCCAAAAGGTGAGAATTGGGAACTATTCATCGTATAGTTTGAAGTCTGTCCCTAGTCACTAAAAATTACTTAGGCAGAACTATGGTTGATGATTTTTTTTTTTTTTTTGTGTAAGTGGTTATTACCATTTGTCTATGATGTATTTTGAAACCGAAAGAAATCCAGAAGGCAAGCCAATATTGAAATTGAAAATTCATCTATATGGTCGGAATACAAATTTCGGATCTAATAATGAATTTGAATTTCGAAAATTGCTGAAGAAGAGAGAGATGGGATGCTTATCCTTAAAAAAAAAAAAAAAAAAACAGAGAGAAATCATCCTACCTTGTTTTCTAGAACAGTAAATTGAAATGGATCTCATCTAAGAACATCGCGGGTTGATAATTACCAGAAAGTAACATTATCCCCGAAACTCCTTTCCCTAGAAGAGCAATGAGTTGATCATAAGAAATTAGTTTTTGTTCAATATTTTCACTGAGAACACACCCAATTTTCTATTGGAGATGCTCACATTTGAAAAGTCAAAAAATTTTTTTAAAATAAACTTTAAAACACTTCGGCCTCCTGATTGTAATTTTATCTCTAATTTCAAAAACTTAAACTATAGAAATCCTTAACTTAATAGATAGAGTTCTAAAATTATAATGGTAAACAAGTCTCTCGTCGTCAACTTTAATCATCACCGTTTTTGTTGTCACCGTTATCACCATTGCTATTTTTGTTAAATACATCTAAATCAATTTTAAACTTGTGAACACAAAAAAAAAAAAAAAAAAGAAGAAGAAGAAGAAGGAGGAGGAGGAGGAGGAGAAAAATATTTGTTTGGACTAATTGGATGTTTCAAAATAATTATCCATTTTTTATGACCTAACCAATAACCAGAAGAACTTCTTTCCGCGATCGCCATTGCATTCTAAAATTCCCATTAATTAATCCCGTCACCCATAAAACCTTTAGACATTGGCGTAAAAGATAAATCGTGGACGACGATGATGATGCAACAAAACCAACTTTTGACCAAGAACAGTGGGAGATTGTACGTATGTATAATTGTATTTCAATCTTGCAAGCCACTTCTGCATTCGAAAATAGTTAGGAATTGAGAGAGCTATAAACCAGAGGTTCCCAACTATTTTTCAAAAAAAAAAAAATTTTTTTTAAATAGCTAAAAAAGAAAAAAAAGAAAAGAAAAGAAGAGAGAGTGTCAATCGGGAGGATTTAACTCTCGTGGCAAGAGAAATCGATCTGCTTAAAAGGACCCTTTTGCATTAGAGGCCAAAAAAAAAAACAGCGCGTGTAGACGGTGTCCGGTTCGCGGAAAGAATGTGAAAACGAAGTCTTGTGGTAGTTAGAAAAAAAAAATGTCGTCAATAACATTGAATTTTGAGGCGTTTTTTTTTTTTCCCTTAAAAGCAAAACATTGATGTCTGCGAGTAAAAGATAAAAAGAATTAAATACGGAGTATAATGCGTAGAAAGAACTCAACACACGAGCCCACAAACCGGCACCGGCACACACACACACACACACACACACACACACACACACACACACACACTCTCTCTCTCTCTCTCTCTCTTTATCTCTCACTCTCTCTCTCTCTCTCTCAAAGCCACATCTTCGACTCTCTTTCTAAGTTCTAACCCTGGTTAACTCTCACTGTCCCTCTGTGGACACACACACATATTTAACCCCAACCCATCCCTGGCTTATGTCTTCGCAAAGATCCTCTCTCTCTTTCTCCTTGTCTGTGTGCGTGTTTAGTGTCCCGAGAAAGAGAGTGTCTTGGTTTTGGGCTTTGAGTTTTGTTACCGTTAGCTTATGTGAAAGAAGCGAATAAGGACCAAGATTTTCAAGGTCTCTTTTTTTTTTTTTTTTTGGGTCTGGTGATTTTGGAGGTTTTGAGAAATGGTGGTGAAGATGATGAGGTGGCGGCCATGGCCACCTATGGTTTCGAGGAAGTACGAGGTGAGGCTGGTTGTCCGGAGGATGGAGGGGTGGGATCTGGTGGTGCGGGATGCTGCGTCGTCGTCGTCATCAGCTGTTGACGGGCAAAAGTCGGAGAAATTAACGGTGGAGATTCGTTGGAAAGGCCACAAATTGGCGCTGAATCCGTTGAAGCGGACGGTGAAGAGGAATTTTACCAGAGAAGTAGAGGGTTCGTCGGAGGGAAACGGCGTCGTCGAGTGGGATGAGGAGTTCCAGAGTTTGTGTAGTCTATTGGCTTATAGGGACAATGTGTTTCATCCATGGGAGATCGCTTTCACCGTCTTTAATGTCAGTCCCTCTCTCTCTCTCTCTCTCTCTCTCTCTCTCTCTAGACATTTCTTTTTTCTTGGGGGGATTTTTGCGGGGTTTTTTTCCCATTTTATATGTACCCTCAAAATTATTCATGCAAATGGGTATTTAGGGTTCGGGTTACAAGATTGGAAATTTTATGGCTTGAAAGGATTGTTTTTGAGTGGATCATGTTATCTATTGTCTCTGCATTTTCTTAATTCTCAGTTTCAACGTTTTTTTTTTTTTTTTTTTTTTTTTTGGGATTTGGCTGTTGTTGATGGACTGAATAGGGTTGGTTGCTATTGGGATTTGGTGGGTTGTGACCGATGACTGTTAGGCATATCTGGCTCACTTTCAATTTCCCTCGTTATCAGCTTTTTAGTGATTACTCTTCCCAACTAACTCTTGTTCATTGGAAGACTTCTAAATAATATTCACAGATTAAAGGATCGGATTTCTCGCTGTAATATCTTTCTTTTATTGATTTTTTTTTTTTTTTACTTGGATCTGTTGAATGTGTCTGGATGTGTTTGATTGATGGAATTTTGTTTTTCCGTCAGAATCCATATTGTTTTAAGATTTGGAATTTTTGGGAGCATTCTGGATGAAGGGAGTATTTGAATTTTCAAGAGTGAAAATATTCGTTATTACTTGCCTTTAATGTTTCTGGTTCTTGAGAGGGCTTTGGTGATTAGAAAGTTTCTGTGTTTGAATATTAATTAATGCTTTCCTTTTGCTGTGGTTGTGGTTTTCAATGATGAAAGTAACAAGAACTCTGCGACTTTTTTCTGGTTCAGGGAGTGAAACAAGGGCCAAAGAACAGGGTCCCTGCTGTGGGAATGACATCATTGAACGTTGCTGAATTTGCTTCTGCTGCTGAACAAGAGTTTGAATTAAGCCTGCCTCTCATTCTATCTGCTGGTGCTGCTGAACCTTATCCTATTCTCCAGGTATCTGCTTTCAAATTTGTTCCAGTACCCATCTCATTGAGCTTTTTGACTAAAGAACATTCTTCAACAAAATTAACTTTCTTGCATGTTTCTTTTTTGGGTAGAATTGTGCTATATTTCCTCAATTTTCTTATTTGAAGCATAATTTCTATGCAGATATCACTTAGCTTATTGGAGCTGAGAACTGCTCCAGAAACAACAGAGCTGGTACAAAGAGCAATAGTGCCTATGTCATCACCTCCTCAATCAGGGGAAGCTGTCTCAACTGAAAAAGATTTGTCTGCAATCAAAGCTGGCCTCAGAAGGGTGAAGATTTTTGTATCTACCAGGAAAGCAAAAAAGGCCTGTCATGAGGAAGAGGGCAGTGATGGCAGGTTCTCTGCAAGGAGTGATGATGGTGAATATAATTACCCATTTGACTCGGATTCACTTGATGACTTTGAAGAAGGAGAATTGGATGAGGTTAAAGAGGAATCTAGTGTTAGAAAGTCATTCAGTTATGGCACACTGGCTTATGCAAACTATGCAGGAGGATCATTTTATTCTGACACGAGGAAAAATGGTGAAGATGAGGATTGGGTTTATTACAGCCATCGGAAGTCAGATGTTGGCTGTTCCAATGTTGATGACGTAACATCATTAGTGTCTGAGCAATCTCTGTTACAAAATTCAAAACGCAGCTTACTGTCTTGGAGGAAGAGGAAGTTGAACTTCAGGTCTCCTAAGGCCAAGGGAGAGCCATTGTTGAAGAAGGCATATGGAGAAGAAGGTGGGGATGATATTGATTTTGATCGTCGGCAACTTACCTCTGATGAAGCTCTTGCACTTGGGGTAAGACCAGCCATTTGTTTCCTTTATGTTTAGGTTTGAACAAATAGTCTTGGCATGCTTTTGTCTCCCCATCAAGTGGGGTCAACTGACTCTGAAAGTTGACATAGAAAAATTCAAACTTCGTGGGTTATGTTGGAAGATGATGTTGGAGGTTTTTTTTGGTTTATTTTCTCCTTGTTCTTTATCATGATTCCTTTTACTGCCTATATAAACTTCTGAATCCAAATGACAGATATATATATATATATATTTTTTTTTGTTGTTGTTTTCAGTGGTACAAGACAGATGAGGATTCATCTGCTAATCGATCATCGATTTCTGAGTTTGGAGATGACAATTTTGCAGTTGGTAGTTGGGAACTAAAAGAAGTAATCAGCCGCGATGGGCACATGAAGCTTCAAACCCAGGTATTCTTTGCTTCTATTGATCAACGAAGTGAGCGTGCTGCTGGCGAGAGCGCATGTACAGCCCTTGTGGCTGTCATTGCTGATTGGTTTCAGGACAACCGTGACCTCATGCCCCTGAAGTCCCAATTTGATAGCCTGATCAGAGAAGGGTCATTGGAATGGAGGAACCTTTGTGAGAATGCAAGCTATAGGGAGCGATTCCCTGACAAGCATTTCGATATTGATACAGTCATCCAAGCCAAAATACGTCCTTTGTCTGTTGTTCCTGGCAAGTCCTTTATTGGTTTTTTCCATCCCGATGGAATGGATGAGGGAAGATTCAACTTTTTGCAAGGTGCCATGTCTTTTGATAATATCTGGGATGAAATCAGCCATGCTGCTTCAGAATGTCAAGCAAATGGTGAACCACATGTCTACATTGTGAGTTGGAATGACCATTTCTTTATTCTCAAGGTCGAACCAGAAGCTTACTACATCATTGATACATTAGGAGAGAGGCTCTATGAGGGTTGTGACCAGGCATACATTTTGAAATTTGACTACAATACGACTATTCACAAATTGCCAGACACTGCTCAGTCATCCAATGAGAAAACAATGGGTGAACAGCAGACTTTGGCAGCACCTACAGAACCCAAAAACCAGCAGGTCAACTCAAAGGAGGAGGCCTCGGTATCAAATGCAGTGGGAATCAATTCTGAGCAAGCAATGAAGAGTCAGGAAGAAGGGGAGGTTTTGTGCCAAGGAAAGGATTCATGCAAAGAGTATATTAAGAGCTTCTTGGCTGCAATACCGATCAGAGAATTGCAGGCAGATATAAGAAAAGGCTTAATGGCATCAACACCTCTTCATCACCGATTACAGATTGAGTTTCAGTATACTCAGCACTCACAGCCATTAACTCAAATTCATGCAGCAGAAGTGAATGTATTGCCACTACAGTCGGCTGATGTTTTAATAACGGAGCCTGCTGTTTAGATACTCGCCGTAAATTTTAGGATGTGTGATTAGTCTAACTCGTTTTAGTTTGTCTAATGATGTGAATGAGATTAACAAAAGAACTCATTTCACCCATTTGGAGAGAGCGAGCTCTGAAGAGGACCGTTTTTGCCCTTTGTGTTTGTCTTTTCCTGCTTTTGTTGTTGACGAAGGAGTCGACCGTTTGTTTCTCTGTCCATGTGTTGTTATTTTCTTTCGAGCAGGGTGTCAGCTCCAATTTCTGCTACATGGGTTATACTTATCTTGCAGCTTAACTAAAGTTAGTCTCATCATTTTTAACAATCAGACCCCTTCATCTTTATGGTGAAAACACGAGTCTGGTTGGTTTCATACCCCCACACATTCCACTAGCTCCTGCAGTTTTTTATTTATTGCCATGACTTGGGCTGTGGAATGTGAACACAGTAGTCTTAATTGGAAAAATCGCCCCGCTACCATTGTATCAAGGACACTTTAGGGGGCTAACGCCTACCATGGTATAGAATCCAAGGCCACGTAATCTACGGACGGCGACAGGTCTTTCTCTTCGGGTGGGCTGATCCTTACGTGCGGATTGCACTTGCGGCTTTTTTTTTTTTTTTTTATCCATTCAGCCTATTCTCCATTCCGATATCTTGGGTTACTCAATGCTAAGAATCGACGGTGACAGTAATAATGAAGATGTTTGGTGTTGACAAAGATGACAAAACAGCTGGGAAATTATATTTTACTCAATTTATTGCTCTACGTTTTTAATTTTAATCAAGTTAGTATAAAATTGGATGGAATCCGTTAGTCAAAAATGTTAAATTTGAATGCTTAAGATGACAGATAAAGCGATCAAGATATCCATGTGATGGTTATGACTTTTTTTTTTTTTTCTCTTTCGAACGCCGGAATCATTGTTGTTCTTACACACTGGGAGATTACCATTGGCCAAGTCAACGCATGATCTAAACATTGAATTCATGCGCGTATAAAGTTGCTGAAACCCAAAATTATGAAGCCTTGTTTGAGAATTGTTCTAGGCTTTGCAAAGCCAACTGCACACGAGACAAGGCCCCACCTTCAATGATTCGGTTCGATGGTTCATTAGCCCGTCTCCGTTTAAATTAGGTCCGACGGTTTTTGGAGGCGATGAAGCCATGATCACGTGGAAGGCACGTGCAAGCCAGAAGAACCAGCCTTGGAGTGCCATAGATTTTGTTGTTGTCACTAACAAAAGTGTGTTGATTTACCTTTAAGGCTACACCATGAATTAAAAAGTAACAACGATTTTTTGGCGGTTTTAGGAAACGTCAGAGTGGCAAAAAGCCGATAACACCCCCCAACTAGCAGAAATGGGGGTCGCACGTCATATCATAGAACAGTGCCAATTGCTTAACTGAGCACAGGCACTTACGGGCCAGAGCTATTGGGCATTCTTTCTTGGTAGGCTTCCTTCGTGCGCATGGGCTCAGGCCTCCACGTAGGGCTAAGCCCAAGTTGATACTCCTCGCCCCTTAAAGGGCTGGCAATGTGTGGTGTCTGTCTAGAATCTAGATAGCTAGTGGGACTACATTTATTTTTCTTTCCTTAAAAAAAAAAAAAAAAGATTTATCATTTAGAGGCCTATTGAGACTGATTTCAAGATTAATATTCGCAAATTTCAAGTATAGAAGTTTAAGGTTTTAACCTCTGATTCTTTTAAGGAACATCAATTACTAACTTATTAATGGTACGATGTATTTACATATTCAAGAAATTAAAAACTGGACAAATTTTCTAATCTATCGATCGTTTGGTTTATGGGATAAATGTGGAGTCAATGTATGCATGTTGTGCTCTGATTTGACACATGGACGATTGTTTTGCCACCAACTGGTCCTTGGAGGAAGTTATGCAGAGCAAGATAACTTGAAAAAGTTGCTCTAATTTGCCAAGGCAGAAAGCTGTCTTAAAAGAGTCCTCGAGAAAAAGCCTCGGCCTGAATGCTACATTATGAGATCCCTCCCACCTTTTTTGCACCAGACACTCTTTTTCGATACCTAACGGTGACTTTTCCTTACACGTCTTATTATTCAAAAGGGCGGAGCCATGTGCATGTTCCCAGCTCATTATTCCAAGCTCATCTATCCTTGACAATGATTTATCTTCGAATCCCACATGAACTTTGAACAGATCCTTTACCCTACCATAATCATGCCTCCCCCTTCTTGACGTGCATTGTTCATTACCCTCAGGACATCACATCCTAGTGCTCACTCTGAATGATTAAAAAAAAAGGAAAACGAAAAAAATAATATTCCTTTTGTACCGTCTTACTCTACAATGCCATGGTTACACAACCTAATGATCCGCTAATCAAGGTGCACAAGTAGTAGGAATAATGAATTAGTCGATCCAAAATTCAACAATTAATGATACCATCATGTGTTCGATCGATGCCCCATTATGTAATCTCTATGAATTTCCAAGTGAATGTACAAGGAACTAAGAAATTAAGCACCAGAGATTAGATGGGATGAAATCCCTGAAGAAGCACAGAGAAATATGATTTTCTCATGTTTAAGTAGCAAATTGGCATATTGTACGAGATGAAAGAGTAAAAGGAGACAAGACTTTCAGTTTTGGAAGGGGCACCAGGCATACTCAGGACATCCGGTGGCCTATTCAATGTACAGTTAGTTTTAAAGAAAAGGTAATTTCTATTTCGACTTAGGCAACAGGAATAAACAAAGCACATAAGGCCATACGATACTTCAGCATTAAAATGGAGGGAAAAATGTCAGGGAAGGTGGAAATTGTTACAATGTTATGAAAGAGCAGAAGCAAACATAGCTTCGTATTTTCAGCTGCAGATGGGGCATTTAATTAGACCATTTTCATTGCACTCAGGACACCTAACGTGAATCTCATCATTCTGCGTATCTGCATAAACCTTGACGCTGCCATTACAATTAGAGCATACTACAAACCGCAGGTTGCCGCACCCGGTACATGGGCAATTAGGCGGGCCAGGTGGTATCCCTTCCAGGAGCTTCTTTAGCTTTCCTTGTTCATGCAGGCCGACCACTTCATCAGCCCCTCCTACGTACCTTCCCATGATGAAAAGCCTCGGAGGGATCACTCTGCCACCCAACAGCCTCCACAGTTCTTCCCTGAATTCCAAGTGCATTGAAACATCCCTCTCATAGAATCTTACTTTAAAACTTTCCAACAAGAACCGGATGGTTTGGCAATCCTCAAATGTCTTTCTTATGCTTCTCAAGCTTGTTGTATAGAAAATTATAGACTCACTTCCTCCTGGTGGACATTTCTCTTCGAAGTCTAGAAGAGATGGAGGTTCCTGGCTTTGCTTGGCTTCATTTGCTACTTGCTGATGCTTCACAGTGATGTCTGATGAGCCATCCATGGCAGGCAGTTTATCATTGGATACTATGGAGGATGTAATGCTTTCTTTCTGACAAACATTGAATTCCAAGTCGGCTTCTTCATCTCTCAAGTCTCTATTGTGTTTTGACACGTCAGTACTGTCAGCTACAAATTCCTGAAGGTAGCCTTTCTTGCAATTTTCTTGTTCCCAAACTTGTGGATCTTGCAGGTTCTGATTGGAGAATTTCTCTGCGGAGTTCAGTTGAGAAACTAGACCTTGTCTCAGCCTATCTATACCTGGAATGAGATTCAACTTCCTTAGGAGTCTTCCCTTCATTGATTTCATTTCTTTGTGCTTGTCTTCTTGCAGAAACGGAGCAGAAAATCACAAAATTATTGGCCTGAAGAAATGTAGTGGAAGGGTGCGGTTTTGGTTGAAAATGACCTGTTGAGACTGCAGAACATGAGGCTTAAGATGTTTATCTTATGGTCTCCAATGTTGGATAATTGAGAAACTAAAAAGGTTGGCTGGTTGCTTTTAAAAAGCCGGAATTGATAACTGCATAAACTGTGGGGACTGCTGATGGTGTCCATGGCACCCCTTTCCAATACAATGCTCTGACCCCTCACATAAAGTTTGGTTCCTCGTCGTGCTAGGAAGAACGGGACCCATAAATAAGATAGCATGAGGATTGAAAGATGCCTCATAAAGTTAAGAGAAGATTTTCAAAAGTATCTAAATGTTCCCTCGAAATTGTATGGAAGAACTACTAAAAAATTAAGATGGTCGACCACCTAAAATGAGCATTAGTATTATATCCACGCTTATTTCAGCTACGAAATTGCAAGCTATCCCAGTGCATAACCAAAACGCTTTCAATGCAAGTATGCATTGCTCAGCGGCTCAGTAATGGAAAACCTAGTGCAGCTTTCACAATTATGAAGGCATCCTCATCTTAAATTGCTGAGCATAATGTGCTGGAAGTTTGAAACTAGTAACAGCTGCCTCGTAAGAGTATTTGTATAGCTAAGCTACACACAACGGCCACTTCCCCAAGCTTCATCTTCTTTTTCTAGTACTGCTAGTAGCAATATGGCAAAAAATTAAAAATAAAAAACAAATCGAAAGAAGAGGAGGAAAAAAAATCGATTGACCAATATATACAATGCGCTTATAACAAGCGAAGGATCATTACTTCAATTTGGCACGTAATGCTAGTCACTGGTTTATAATCTTACGTAATTTCGTTAAAATTTTACTGATGCTAATAATCAATTTCAAGATTCTCTTATTAGTGCCAAGCAATCGATCTTTTGATGATCACCCACAATCTTTCATCTTCCTTCGTAGCACCCAACAATCATAGCCCTTCAAGGGCAAACAAAATGGATACCAATAAAATCCTCAATGACATAGCCAAAGCTTTAATGTGTCTTCAGGGAAAGAAGAGCTTAATCATACAAGTTACGCATCACACATAAGAGTGAAGTTGAAGTAGCTGGAAGGTATATACTGTAGAGATTCTTTTACAATTGATCTTATGGTGATGGTAAATAGAATCGAAAGCAGTTCTGTGGAGCAATTAACTATCAGCAACGGATGATGCAAAGCCAATGTCAAAGTCGAAGCCAATGCAGGTGAGTTCATGCTTGTTTCCATCATACATCTTCATTGTCAGAGAGTACGAACCCTACAGTTTACCAAGATTGTCAAAGAAATGAAACAAGACAGAGAAATGCAACAAATGTACTCTTTTGCGCAAAGAGTAAACGTCTTCATATTGCACCAGACTGATTTACATATTGATCCATCATAAAACAGATTCGTTGCACTATAAGACACAAAGGTAACATTTCAGTAGACTTGCCAATGAGTAATGAGTCTACATAGGCATAACTAAGTTCTAAAATTCACAGTCTAACAATCAATACAAAGTAGATACAATGATAGGACTGAAATGTATGTGTACTAAGGCTTTTAGCACTTTTTTCATTACTCCAAAACCCATCTGCAGTCAAGACTGAATTTCAGGAGTGAAGAGAGATGGGTTTTGTTCTGAGTAGAGGGAAAATGAAAGGGTAAGCAGCTATCAGGGAATCCATTTATCATTCAATACAAAATACAAGTCTGACCTCTATAACTGTGGGAAAGAGACTACTTCTGACAAATCATTCAAGCTTCTAAAGGAAGAATTATGTACAGCAGAAATTGATATGCATGCTGTGAGAAAGGGAGTTTACAAACTCCTCAACAGCATTATAGTATATTTGGATGGCTTAGCTTCCACACGAAAGCGCTGGCTCTGCTAAGCTCATTTCCAACTATAATTATGAAAACTATCAAATAAAATTAGGCCTCATTTGGTATCACTGGGGTTTTTTTATTTTCGTTATATTTACATGCAGACAACAAGATGCATGTTTGGGCATTAGTTGTGAATTTCTGATTTTTCTTGAAAAATTGTAATCAATTTCAGAAGAGAAATCAATTATGTTAAGATGTCCAAAAGACATTTTCACTATATTTTTGTCAAAATATGCTCTAATCCTCTTTCGCCACTATTGTCACCATAACACCAGCACCAGCAGTCACTCTATCATCCAATTCTTTGTGATTGCTGCTAATTCAAACCCCCACTTCTCACTTGATGATTGTCAGAACCTTAAGAGAAATTGAAAAATGAGAAGAGGACAAAGAGTTCAAGTGATTCCACAGAGGCTCTGCCATCGCCTCTCTGATAGTTTGGGGGGATTCAGGTCAGAAATCTGCTGAATGTATCTAGCTATCTTTCTCTTCACCTTCATTACAACCCATTCTCTCTTTCTACTTTTCATCTCTCTCCAGCCCACCTGATTCAGTCACCATCAGATCATGTCTTCTTTCAAGACAAAACCATAAAACTAGAGAGTTGCCCCACTTTTCAAATCTTGTCACAACCCTCTTCTCCTTCAATGTTGGTGCTGCTCTTACCTGTGTTGCTGCATTATCCACAAATCCCTAACTGGCTTAATCAATTGGTAATTTTTTCATGTCCATTCACAGTGGGTAGCGCAAGGCTTCTCACAGATTCAATTATTGTTTAGTTATGTATAGTTTTGATATAGCTATACATGGAATTCTGAAAGCCCAAAGATTTTGGTTCCATTGTTTTAACACAAAATCTACAGATTCCTTTGTTAGGCCTAAAATGTTAGAAATAGATATTGCAACAAAGTAGTCAAGCTCCCAATGGCTTTGCAGACTCTTTAGCAAAAATGGGCATTGGTAGGAACAATAATATGATGGCCTGATTATAATAATTTGTTTTTGTGTTGTACAGTTGATAGATCACAGAATTTTGCAGGTGATGAATTTTGGAATCTAGCTCAAAAGTATATATTCTTGTGTGTGGCTAGGAGAGATTTTGGTTGGTGCTTATAAAGCTTTTGATCGGTCAGCTTTTCTTATTAAAGTTGGCCATGAATCAAATTTCCTTGCAGTTCTAAAATGGAGAATAGTAAAAGGCTAGCTGGGAGAAGCCTGCTGCTTTTTCGGCCTTGCAGTGGAATGGCATTGCCTACAGACGCTTGATGCTGTTGAATCAAGTTAATGGTGTGCTGTCATTTTTTGAGGGAGCTACTCCAATGCAGCTTTATTGAGGAACAATAGGCATGCTGTTTTTCTCTTAGGGAGTGCTGTCATGCTTTCCTTACAATTTTGTAAAGCTGTGGTTTCTAATTAAAATCTTAGGAGCTGTTGTTGTTCTGCATTTTTGCAAATAATCTGTTTAGTCTCCTTGTAAGAGCTGGTTTTTTTTGTAAATACACAGGTTCCTGGAAATTTTGTGGGTGTCCAACTTCTTTGGATGCTATGAATAAAATGTCTTTGATGTTAAGGAAAAAAAAAAAAAAAACTCATTGGAAAAAATTGCAAAATAGATGTTAATCATGTTATCCCATGGAAGATAAATAGGCTTTTCCTATACTAAAGAGTTGAAAATTTCTGGTGGATAGCACTTTAAATGAAGACATGTGTATTCATAATTTGTAGTTCACTTTCACTGTGTTGCATTTTCATTCTCCATATAAGAAAAAAAAAAAAAAAGAAGAAGAAGAAAACCTTCAGGTGAAATAGGCCTATGTATTTCTGCCAAACCATTAGCATTCTTAATCTTTTACTTTTTGACTACTAGAATTTTTTTTGATGCATTAGTAAAGGATGAAAGGAAAACTATCAGGAGAAGGGGAAGTAAGCTTTCACGGTCAAGTTGTTGGCAAGGAATGTGGTGCAAATACTGATTTGTCTTATGCTTTGATGGTCAATGTGTAATGTGAACTAGACTGGGATTGAAGAATTTGTGTTAATGGTCTAGCTTGATATGTTTGTTGGTCTACGTGAGTTATGGGCAAGGTTTACAGCGTAGGGCATGCACCCTGAATCTGGGGCACTGGTTTTATTCTCTTTGGGGCTGAAAACAAGGGTTTTTTTTGGAGGGGGGCACTTATGAGAACATTGTTCAGGTTTGGATGTATAGGTTACAAATGTCAAGTTGTCACTTGGTGTACATAATTTTTTGGCTTTAAAAAAATTATAGACTTTGCTGGTCAATTTTGTTTTGAATAATTGGTTTAGAGTTTTTGATTGAAGGTGCTGTGTTATAACAAACTTTTTAATTAATTGGTGTACATATAGATAATTATTCTTTAAAAAAATTTTGCCAAGAATAAAAAATATTTATTGACAACAAATATCAAAAGTAGAAAGCAAACAACATAGAATAGACAGCAATAGTAAAATCAGAACATCACGATAGAAATTGACAGTAAAAAATTGAGAGCGTAACCAAATGGGCATGTTTGTGTATTGGCCAAACAGCCAATTTGTGCAACTTTGCTGGTAAATTTAAACAGCTTAGCCAGAGCTGCAAATAAATAGCCAGCTGATTGCGGGCCCACGCTATTAAAACCTCAAGTGAATTTTAGTTAGAAACTTGGTTCGTGGGTGAGTGTCAGCAGTTGCTCCCTTGGCTCACTCAAATAAACTCCTCTACAGGCATCACCATGCCAGACTACATGGAAATATTCTCAGTTAGATAGCATGTGTGTATGTGTGTTAGTGTGTAGATACAAGTTTATGTGCTATATTTACATCACACTTGGGTTCATCAAGGATGTGCCAATCTAGTCACAGCAACAACCGAGGCTTGCTTGATATTAAGTATAACAACAAGCAATGCATTCCAAGGCCAAAGTTTATGCAACATAGCCATCAGAACTTGACTGATTTTTCATAAAGGTTTACTCTAAATATTCAAGCCTCCAATGAAAGTAATTTTACATCCAACAAATAACAATTACAAGAAACCCACTTCAATTGTATAGACAGACAAAGAGAAAAACAAGACTTACAGGTGGAGTGTATCCTGGTAACTCTTGAGAGTGAGACACCACGAAGTCACCATTGGAGACAGGACAGGACGTCTCCTTGCATAGATCATGTGTCTCACTGTGGATGTGCCACCCAAAGTATGCAACATCAATCTGCAGTTTCCCTCCAGAAATTTCTTCGCCTATCATCAATTTTACACATCCAAACCCACTTAGCTGCTGTTCAATTCATGCGACTTATTATTGGATCATAAGCAGTAAGTCAGCAACTGCTATACCAATGATAACGCAAAGAAAAAAAACACTCGTATAAAAAGCAAAAGGAGAGGAATACTGGTAATAGCGGAGATGCTGAAGGTTGCGGGCTGGCCTCTGGCTACCGGATACGGCGTTATGTCAACTCCTTTAACCTTCACATCATAATCCCCTTTCTTATCTGCATCCAATAATTCAAACAAACAAAAATAAACAATCAAAAGAACAAAAAAAAAAAAGAAGAAGAAAGAATTAAGTATCGGATCGGATTTGTAATAGAGACACGGACCGCAATATCGAATATCAGCGGCTCGGGTCCATGGCGCGAGCAGTGAAATCGACAGCAAGAGAGAAGCGATCAGCTTGAATGGAATCGACTCCATTGATTCAATTTGGTCTCTAGGGATTTTTCAGTTCGTAGAATTTGGGCGATTTTTACGGAGATTTTTATTTGTTTTGAAACTTTGGTTGCAGGTGATATTTTAGTAAGGATTTGTTTTGTTCCACGACGTCAGATGTGTGGGTCTTAGAAATCGAGATCGCGTGATCCTGAATGCACCCGATGCTGTCCGCAAGGGGTAAAACCGGTGGGAGCTAGCTGTGCTGAAGGTTAGTTTGTAATGGATTTTTTTTTTTTCGTTTTTTAAATAATAATCGTTTAATTTCTTTTTTATTTTTTCGATAAAAACATATTCCAATAGAAAGAAACTCCATAGACACAAGTGAAGGAAAGGAAAAAAAATCTATTTATTTTATTAAATTATTTACTTAATTACTTATTTTAAAAAATAATAATATATTTTTAGAACACATAAATTTTAATATTTTTATCATAATTGCTTAACACATTTGATTTATCAAAAATTATGGAATTTTTGATTTTTTTTAATAAATTTTCAAGAAAGTAAATTTTAGTCATCCTCTTTTATCTCAAACCTAATTATTCATATATAAAAAGTTAACAATATTAATTCATATTTTTCTTATTATATAAAAAAATAAAATATTTGTATATTAATTTAATTCACGATTAAAAATTTTGACTAATTTTTTTGTTGTGAGAAAGACTTGAGAGTGGTCATTTAATTTAATTATTTTGAAAATTAATATGAACTAATTTAATTAGTTAATATGATTTAATTAATATAAAATACGTTTTAATTTGATTAAATCTTTTTTTATGAATTTTAATTTTTTAAAAAATATTTTATGGTGTTACGATGTTAATTCAATTTGGTTCCATTAGAAACATTTTCTGATTCAAATTACTAGGAGTTTTGAAAAAATCGAACCAATCAAATTGACCAGCCCTAGAGGTACTTGGTTCCTCAGTTCTTTAGGATCGTGAATGGGATCTATGTGCAGTTCAACATGGACAACTGCCTCAACATGGAAGTTCAAAAAATATATATTTTATTCATGGTCCGTCTTAAATTTTTCTAGACTTGCCCTACTGTTGTCCAAATCTTGAAAAAGAAGCTTAATTTTGTGGAGGAAGTCATAAATGTAGGGCGGAAAGTTGATACAAAAGATTCCCTTTCTATTCAAACGCCAAATTGTTTTCACATTGTATACAATATGCAGGGAGGCTGGAAGAGATTACTTGGGTCGTGGTTTTAAGAGGGACGTGGAAATTTTGATTAATTTGTCCTCTTCCCCCTTTTTCGTTCTTGGTTTTTTATTTTTTTTTCCCTGGTTGTGAGACGTTAGCGTACTAGTAATTTTATTTTTTAAATTTTTTAAAGAAGCTGTTGGTGGAGAGGTTAGATTAAAATGTCTCTTAAAAAATTCTTTGGTCGCTGAAGACCTTGAATATTTATCACAAATGCCTTGGGGTGGGATTACTTTGCGTGATTTATGAAGTAGTGGAGTGGTCTACTGCTCATTTTATAGGGGGAATTGTTGGAGGAGAGGGGCCATGGGGGGCCAATGTGACAACGACAATTTTCTGTCTGTCTACTCGCATCAGTTGTGTGTGCTTTGTCATACGTACAATTTTGAAGCTTGAAAAGCTTTAGCCCCGTTGAATCGACAATGTGTCATCTCCTAGATCTAGATGTCATGCATACATGCCCCTTTAAAATCGCCACCTCGTGATTTATTTCCCCCCTTCTGGTTGTTCTCCTAACAATTTGTTTATGAAATTTTTATTGATAACCAGGAAATGCTAATTTCAGTGGGATTTCTAGCATCAAATGAAAAACATTAACCTCTCTCAAGCAAATCTGACAAGCATTATTTCCCTAAAAATGAATAAATTAATTAATCGAACGTGTGAGCGCTAGAAAACAGCCGCTTTTTCATTTACGGTATATGCATAGATTCCTGAAAAGAACTACTCAATGAAAAGAGAATCTGAAAGATTAAAATCTTGAAAGAGGTCAACCAGTTGGCGGAGTGTTCCAATGAGATAGAGACAACGTCGCATTCTGGATCAAAGTATGCTTTGGCTGGAGACTGATACGTCAATATTGCCTGCTAGACAGTGGAACCACATCAGCCAGAGGGGTTGGCAGAGGCGTAGGAAGAGGGGAGGTTCTGCACACGGGACAAGTTGGGTGCAGCCGCAGCCACGGATCAACGCATTTCAAGTGGAAGAGGTGGCCGCAATCGGGAAGCAAGCGGAGAGTATCGGTGTTCTTGTAGTCCCCCAGGCAGATGGAGCAACAGCGGGCGGTGGTGTCGGCCTTGTGGAGCTTGGCCTCCGAATACAGCAACTTGGGATAGCTTTTCAGAGTGGCCTCGTCTAGGCCTACCTCAACAACAACGCTTTGCTGGCCGGCCGGCTCTCCTGTGTTCCTTTGTTGGGTTGGCACAGATGGCTGTTGGATTCCGGTGCAGAAGTAAGACGCCAAGGTGATGGTTGTAATTAGGAGGAGTACCCCAACGGAAACTCCAATGCCATAGCCGAACCCACCAAGATTGCTAGAACCAAGAAATCCGCCAGCATTTGTCGAATTGTCCATCACCTCAGCAGGGACTGAGTAGAGCAGAACAAATATGAACAGGAAAGTGTCATAAAACTGATCTGGTCAGCCATGGCAATATTTTTCAAGGGAAATGGTTAATTGGGGCTTATTCAAAGTTTCAGAAAGTCAACGGTGACATGAAATGGTGATAGAAAAAGAAACAATACCACCGTTAAGTTCCATCGGGGAAGATGTACTTACTATTTTAGACTTTTAGACTTTTAGTAAAGCAAACGGCCAATAAGATGATGCATGTGAATACATTTAACATTTTCTGTGTGTTCACACTTAGTAACGTATTTCCTTCCATTAGACACATTTTCTTGATCTTATTAAGTCCTCTCAAGTTGGCTACTTCCTGGTATGCCAATACTTACCTCACAGCCAAAGAACGGGAGCTAGGAGGTCGGTCCCGGTATTATTATTATTATAAATAAATAAATAAAATCATAATATTTATAAGTTATTGTCAGAATAATTTGTTAATATGTTTATTTAATTTTTTTATGAAAAAAATTTATTATTTAAATACTTTTAAACTTAAATAAATTTTTTAACGAGTTTGCTCCCCAGCTATTGTTCTTTCAGTCTTCACTGTATTTTTCTTCTAAGTATGGTCTCATCCTTCGCTGTTGGGAGTGGAATCGGGCGACAACGACGCAGTTTACTCCCCGTGCGGGGACAAGACGATGCAGTCGACAAAAAAATCGTAATGAGAAATTACGATGGCTATTGCGGGCATTTATTATGGTGCCATTAATTTGGAGTCCTGAATTAGTGGACACCATAGCATTACCTTCTAAGGGTATCACTACGGTTCTTATGGTTTTGGACCTGTCCACAGTCGCGAAATATAGCATTGCTCCACCAAAAATGTTACCCAACGATTTCCTTGAGTGGAAAAGGGAAATAGTGGATGTCCTATTGATTGTCTAGGCACATTTATTATCTATGTAAAGCGAACAAACTTGGTCAAATATTGATCGTGGCAAACGAATGGAGGGGCCCTTAGAAGAGGACGACAAATCAGTTTTTTGTACATCCCTAAAGTAATACAAACCAATTTATCAACAATTATTATTAATGAAAATGGGTAATAAATTATTAAATATATGTATGCCCTTTGGTTTTGCAATTATATATCTCACGCATTGCTCAATTTTCGTCTTGGAAGGTGGTTCCTCTTATTAATTAATTCCCAACAGAAATGGGGGTAAGGAAATAAATCAAGGACAGGGCAACATAAAAACGAACATAATACCTTAATTGAAAAGGTTAAAGCTTAATAATCCGCACATGAATCAAAACTGACTACTTCACTTTGTAAGAAACACAGCAACCACCCTAAGAAATGCTATGAATGCAAATTGTAAGTGGCAATCCAACACTACCAGTTCTATTAGAGATTCCGGTGAGCCCTACGTTACTTCCAGAAGTACTGCCTCAGATATCGCTCCAACGAGGCAAACCCAGCCCAATTGAATTACGGCCACGCCCATTATTATTCCCTGCAAAATTGGCATGCGGAAGCCCTGGATTCAAAGCATTTCCAAGAGGTAGCCCAAAATCAAAAATGTTCCCAGTGCCTCAGTTGTAAGGCAGCCCAAGCCCAAAAGCGTGGCCTGTAGGACCTCTGCCTCCAATGCTGTATGCATTTGGCAGTCCCGCGCCGCTCTCGGTTCTACTGGTACTTTCGATGACATTGCCTGTATTGTTCATCACCTTCATCAACCCTGGATCCCACAGCTTAACTTCCGCAGGATTTCCGCCACCTCCACTGACACCGTTTCCGGACCAGCCCATCTCCTCCACCTCGGGGCCTCGCCGAGCAAAGTGATTGACTCCTGTTGGAGGAAACTGTTTGAAATAGTCCACCCTTTTTGTGATTTCATCTATCTTCTCCTCCAACATCCACGCGAAGCCACGCAATTCCCTCGAGCCGAAATCATCAAGGCATTTTCCTTCGTGATTATAAAATTGGCGCATAAGATTACTCCTCTCCTTATTTCTCTTTTCGATTTTCCTCAACTGTAACTGCGCTTTTTCTACCTTTTCCCTAAGGTAACTTTCTTGGTTCATCATTTTCCTGCAACGCTCCGCCTCTGGCATTCCCTGAAGCCTCCTCAGCAGTTGTTGTGCCTCAGAGCGCGATGGCCACACGGCCGGTTGGCTGTCGTCTGGACTGTAGACGATGGCAAGGGCATTGACACCACATAGAGTTGAAAGTTCTCTCAATTTCTTAAACAGACCAGCTCTCCTTTTCTTGAGTCTTGCCTTCCTAGCAGCATCATTCTCTAGATACGCAAGCTTAACCGTCATCCCTGTCATTTTGTTTTTTCTTTTCTTTTAGTTACTGGTCATATAGCAAATGCTGTATTTTATAGTGGCGGCAACAGAGACAAAAGAGTATTGGACCAGTGCGGAAGACTTTGACCAAAAAAAGTAAAAAACATATGCAGAAGCCCAAATGGAAAGTTCTTGACAACTACATATTATCATACATGTTAATAAATCCATATATGAATATCTATAAATAAACGTGTATGTTATTTCATTTAATGATTAAAAATCTAAATTTTTATATTAAGATGTAAGTGTGTATAAGAGAAAATCAAAATGTTTTGACTATTTAGGTAACAAAATCCACAAATTTGTGCAAATTAGTAAGGATTAAGAATTCAATTGATTATCTCATGTGTGAATTATACAATAACTAATTTACATGTTACATTTACAATTTATTAATGAATTTTGGGTCCAAGCTCAACTTTATGTTCTTTCCAATAAAAGAAATTTAGAATTTACTTATAAATTTAATTTGAATATTCTTATAATCAATTATCCTAAAATAACGGATCGCGTTGGTACCAGTATTCGTATTAGAACGCGAACCTACAAACTATAAGAAT
Organism: Bruguiera parviflora; assembly: GCA_019804595.1. Classification (NCBI taxonomy): domain Eukaryota; kingdom Viridiplantae; phylum Streptophyta; class Magnoliopsida; order Malpighiales; family Rhizophoraceae; genus Bruguiera; species Bruguiera parviflora. The sequence continues at coordinate 5,342,992 of CM034048.1, read as the reverse complement.
CGTTGCGCAATGATGGAGACGTGCCATCTCGAAGAGCATGGGATTAAAACCCATCCAATTGCACTAACAATTGTAACCAAGTCGTGGGACTGGAAAGTCGGTGTCGTAGATTTGACCCTTAATTGAACCGACATTCTTAATTTTGAAAACATCTATTGAAATTCTACCGAATGGCCCACTGCAATAACGCATGTTTCAAGTTGGGAGACCGAAAACAAACCCCATTGGAGTGCTTACGGAGGTTTCTTCCGACTAAGGACAGGGAGTCAAGAACTGTGCAACATCATCTCACTCGTTGTAGTGTGTGTGCACTGTCGTTTTTCTCTTATCCGAAACGATTCACGGAATGGTTGTCTACTTTTGCTTTGCATTTCGGGTAGCAGGAGTTTGGAAATATCTTACGATTGCCTCTGGGACAAATATTGGTCGTGCTCTGGCTGGGTTGGGACTCTTTTGAATTTGGTTAACTTGTGCTTCCTTCGGTACGGTGCACCGCCTTTTGGAAACTTTTTACTTTCACTCGTTGCCTCCCCCAAACGCCAGTATTTGCTATAGATCTACCGTACGCGTTTTGCTCCTACATCGTGACGGTGATGTCGTTGTTCGATACTGGTAGTACAGTTTGCTCTGGTTGGTTGTTACTTATTACAGTTTGCTTACTAATTACTGCTGTATATATTTTTTTTATTTTTAATGAATACTAATTACCGTTATTAATAAGCGAAAAATAGCCAAATGTTGGCGATAAGTGAAAAACAATGAATGCTAATCCCTGTGCCAATGCTGCCTCCGGTATATGACAGCCCAAGCCCAAAAGCAACGCCGATGCGGCCTCTGCCTCTACGCATATTCCCAGTAGAGAAGCCCAAGTTGAGGGGCGCTAGATGTCCTCTCCATAAGGTAACTTTCTTGGTTCCCCATTTTCCTGCAACGCTCCGCTTCCAGCCTGCCCTTTAGCCATCTCAGCAGTTGCTGCGCCTCAGAGTGCGAAGGCCACAGGGCCAGCTGGCTGTTGACTGGACCGTAGACGATGGCGAAGGCATTGACACCACATGGTATGGTAGGTTCACTCAATTTTTCAAACAGACCAGCTCTCCTTTCCTAGCAGCATCGTTCCTTGTGACTGACGATGGGCAACGTTTAGCAAATGGTGTGTTTTGTCGTGGTGTGGGGTTCATGGAGACATGCGGAAAAGAGAATGCAAAGTTCCTGACAACTCTAATTTCAGATGGGTGATTTTTACATACATGTTAATAAATCCATTTGCGAATCTTCCGAGATAAATTTGTTTGGAGAGGGAATTAATGTTTTGGCTATTAAGATGACAAAATCCCCAATAACACCGGTTTGATGTTACGAGGCCTAAAGCAAAACGCACTGAAGAACCAACCTGGTGCAATTACCGGAGTTTCTTTTGCCAGGTTTGGGGCAAAGGATTTGTCCTGGCACGTAGGGAGGGGGCTTAATTCAGGTCCAATCATTCGGGTCAGATTGTAACCTGTTTTGTGAAACGGGGATCTTATAACTAGACTAGAAGAGTATCTCAGCAGGGCCAGACTGAGGCTGTTGCATACCAAAATTGAAAAACATACGCGACTAATAAATTTTCGATATTCTTTTTTTTTAATTTATTTTTTTGGCGTAAAGAAGCAGGAAAGCAATTTTTAGGCTATGAACCATGGAAAATCATTGCGACGATTGGTTCGAAATGATGTTTAGATTAGAAATAGATGGTCGAAAAATACAAAAAGAATAATAACAAGAGGGAGAGAGGGAGAGGAGACGAGCATGAGCAAAAAACCTAAAATGTCCTCCCAAAAATTAAGGGAAAGAGAACTTAGATGTAGTCACGCCATCGCATTTAGATTCTCTTCTTTTCTATAAAATTATTATTATTATTATTATTTGTTTTTATTTTTGGCAGCTTCTCTCGTTACCGGAGAAATTATTTTTGAAAGGGAAATATATATAGTGTACTTTTATTAAATTATAGAAAATAAGAGGCAAATATCCTATTACAGGAATCAAAATAAAAAACACAAAAATTGAGTACTTACTATTTTGAGTCACTCCTTCGAGTGAATCACGAGTGACTCAAAATAATTCACCAGAAAAAACATTAATTATTATTATTTTTTTATTTTTATATGTTGAGTTATTTTAACTCATTTTTTTGAAGTGATTTCAAAAAGAAAGAAGAGAGTAAACCGGAGAGGGCTGAGTGGGCTCCGGAGAGCAAGGGCCAAAAACTAAAATGGCCCCCCCCGGGCGGGTAAAACAATGCCACGTGTCGCACACAGAAGCTCAACATATGTTCTGCAACGTCTAGGAATGTTGCTTTGTATTGTCAACTCCGACCCTCTCCCACCAATCCCAAAGCCCCTAACCCAGGGCCCCCAATCAAATTAAAATTATATAAAAAAAAAGCCCTTTTTTGGAATGATAATTTTCAGCCTCCAAGAAATCAAAAGTTCCCGTGAGAAGCCTCGGGGATGAATATTGAAAAAGGCGCAACTTTCTTGTTCCGTTCTTCCTAGATTCTTCTTCGATCAAGATGTACATAACTCCCATTCCCTAGAGTTAGGGTTTACGCCGGGGAAACGAATCCCGGCGCACGGCACGGTGGCTGAACCGGATCTAGCAAAGAAACGCTCGTTAGCCGCCTTTTCGAACTGACGCGCCCGATCTGCGACGCCGTCGCCGTTGCGGTCTCCGTCTTCTCCAACGGAGAGGAAAGTCTTCGCTTACTTTGGCCGCGACCGGTACATTCGGATCTCTCTCTAGTTTGTTTTCTCCGAGCCTGTACTGCACTACGAAGATATATGATTTATCTTCTGCTTGCTTCGATTGAATCTTGTACTTCTCTTTTTATTTGATTGTTTTCTTGGAAGCACTTGGGGATCAGCTGTAATTTTAAGAGCAGGAACCGATCTCGAGGACTAGCTTCAGCGTTTAACTGGACCTTACCGTACAAGTAATGAAAGAAAATGGTACTGTGCGTTCAAGACTTTTTCCAGACGCTCATAGTTCAATGATCTCATGTGGTGCACTGTCTCCTAGGTTTTTCTCTTTGCCAAAACGATTTATAGGAGAATTTTTAACTTTTGCTGTTCTAGGATTTGACATCTGCTTTTGGAAAGCAAGAGTGGGGAAATATTTTAGGACATTTATTCCTGTTTCCAGGAGATGAGAGTGGGCAAGCCTCTCTTTATTTTGATTGCAATATCAGATTTGTCACGTCTGCTCCAGTGTTTGACAAATGTTGTCCAGCGACCATGCATGGACTTGGGGGCCCTCTCGCTAGTTTCGCCCAATCATATTGTTTCTCTTTTTACATTTTTTTGTGTTTTTTTAAACGTAAAGTGGGATAAAACAATGGATTAAGTCCTTTTTAAATTTCTCATAGGCCTGATGTCGTGAAGTTAACTCTACTGTGAGTAAACCTGTTTTGTTTGAACTGATGAATAAGAAGTCTGATACACTCAATTAAACCATGTCATTACTTCAAACTGCCTAATTTTAATTTTTTTTTTTTATCTCATTACATTTCCCCTAAGTTACACATGCTTGACCGCAAAATTTCAACTCTATACTCTTTAATGTAGAAGCATAATTGCCATATTTTTTTAGTATTTCATTTGTTTTTCAATGAGATGAGTTTTTGATGTTCTGATTCATCTTTTGGACTTGTTGTTAGTGCCTTTGTGGTAATTATACTAAATGATGAATAGAATAGTCCTACTTATATATTGAGAATTTGCTTGATTCGTATGATTTTGTTGTGCATGATAGAAAGCTTACATACAAGAGTTGGGTTGATTAATTGCGTATATATTTGAGAGAAATTATTATAAGTGTACAAGAAGTGAAAAAGGTTTATTATTCATGAGGAAATCCATATTGTAGTTTACTAGTGAAAGGTTGTACTTAGGCATTTGAAGAAGATTACAAATGCATATATCTCAATATTTATGATTTATATTACAGGTTTTCTCATTAAGAGCTTGAATGCTCTCCGTCACAAAGAAATTGATGCAGGAGCATAAGTTATTCTTACTAAGTGAGAACTGCAATTTCTGCCGGTATTAATATTACGTCTCATATTTGAAGTACAAAGGTACTATGTTTTTTGGCAGGAAAATATGTAGTACTTTACCAATTGAATAAATTCCGTTACTTTCCTTGTTTGAATATTAAGAAATTTTGGGGGTATCCAACGATTGAATATATTGCTGATCTAATGTCACATTTGAGGTATTTTGAGGCACTTGATGTCTTGAGTTCAATAACGTAGACTGCTACTTGCTAGTGGAACATAAAATTGAGGAATTAAGTTCGTTTTATGTAATTTTTATGTCTGTAACCTTTGCAACAAATAAATTATGAAAAAAATCTATCTCGTTGATGACTAATAGCATTATTTTAGTTTTTCTCTTTAAAATTTAAATCTGTTTCTATCAAAAGATGCTAGAATGCAACGAAGACATATAGACTTCTCAAAGTATATCATAAACTCACTTTTAAGTTCTGAGATAGATGAATTGATAGGACTGTCAGACTCATTTAGTAGCCATAACTCCTAAAAATGAAGTAAAAACTGATACTTAATTTACTGCAAGTCAAATTAGTTGTATAAGTTTGAAAGAGTTCCTAATTTCACTTTGATTGCCTTAATCTCCTTAATGAAATCTTAGTTGATAATGTCTAGTTTCTAGATTCTGTGATATGAAAGGTGATTTACATAGGACCATAGTTAGGCCCCTTATCTATTTTATTCATGATTGTTAGAAGTTCATTATGCTTGCAATAGGATGTTAGTAAAGATGTAAATGATAAGATTAATATTTGAAATGGAAGATGAGATTATAGAGAAATGAGTCTGTCTTAAGCCTGGGAATGCTTTACTACTGGTTGTAGGATTTCGGTTTTCTATTATTACTTGTAGGGTGTTTAGGTTGCTAAATATTTTAGGGAGAGTGAGAGAGAGCTTAGATTTGAGAATGTTTTCTTTAATTGATCTCCTGAATTGAATTGATTACATTTCCACCGTAGGCTTGATTTATAAGGATATTCTATACAAGATCTAAATTTCAACCACAAATTGCTACTTAACTCTCTCGTAACTTTTCTTACAAGTAAACTATCAAATCTATGTCATTTCTATTCTCACGTAACTTTTCTTACAAAGAAACTATCAAATCTATGTTATTTCTTTTAGAAGCTTCTTTTATCCTTCTGCTGCATTTCATCTCCATTCGAAGATTATCTGCTGGAGAGGCCAGGGAGATGGCAAATATGGAGATATTAGAAGATTCTTTCTTTGCATTTGAGTCGCCATCGAATTTCAACCAACTTTTTGTCTGGTAGATAGTTGAAAGATCTCGGGTTCATTGAATCTGGACTTCAGGGTCCAACATCACCCTTCAATGGTCTATTTTTGTAGCACAGATTACAATCAGACCTAAGATTACCTATTCAAGAAGTTCAATCGATTTGGTTGTATTTACAACATATATATATATATATATATATATATATATATATATATTTTCTTTTTTTTTTCACCCTTTACATAGAGGGCCTAAGAACTTTAAAATGTATATAAGCATACATTGACTTGTACCTATAGAAAGTTGCTGAAAATTGGAGTATTTGCAAGGATTGCTGAATATGTAGAAACAATAGATGTAGGATTTTTGTGGGTGTCATAACTCTAGTTCCTTCGTTGGTGTTTGCTGGTTCTTATCAAAGGTGTTGGGCTGGAACTTTTGAATCTGATTGTCTCCCCTTGAGGTCTCTTTTGATGACTCAAAGGTGAATAATATACTTTTTTTGTTCAATAAGAAAAAAAAAAAAATCTTGAAATTGAATTCATTTTCTGTTTATTAGAACCTATTATTTTATGTTTCTTATTTCATACCAAGTGAATACTAATTTTTATTTGTATAAAAACTAAACATTTGTATTGCATATTAGCTTTTGCCAAAAAATTGCATAAATAAGTTTAATTTTTATTGTAAAAGGTAACAAATTAATGTTTGAAAGATTATTCTTAATAATCTGTTAATGTAGCTAAGTAAAAAGTTAAATCAAACTAAATTAATGAAGTTCAAACTTTATTTATTTTTGAATAAGTGAAAATTTATAATATTATAAAGTGTTGTAGTAACTAAATGGAAACTTAACTTTAATTGAGTTAAAAGAGAATAAAAGATAGAGAAACAAATATAAGATTATAAATTGAGTATGCCTAATAACATAAAAGAGGTATCAAAAAGGCATTGGTAAAAGAAAAGTAGATTTTGAATGTGATATAAATTGAAAGTAATTAAAATTTGTAAACTAATTGTTCTATGTATGTAACAAAATGATAGGGATAATCTTAATATTTATGTTAAGTCTTAGTGGTTGTATATTCTTTTTCAGCTATGACTTGTGGTTTTATGTGGTGTACAAATTCTCAAGAAAGAATTCACCAAAGTTTGCTACTTGATAAGTTTTCAATTTATCATTGCATGTAAGATTCAATTAAGAGTAAATTCCTTATTTTACATTATAGCAAGATATACATCATATTTCTTTTTTGGATAAGCGAAGGTCAGATCTTATTAAGAGAGCAATATACATCACACATATTGAGAATAGGGCTAACGGTTGGAGGCCATGTTCTCCTCCTGTCTTTCCTATCCTTATTAATCGAAATTAATGGTTAAGTTATAATTATCAAAACAAATGGGCAAATCTGAATTGTAAAAAGGTAGGAATTAAGTCAATATGATGGCCTATAGGAAACTCGACATTAGAGCTGTGACATGACTCTTCTATTGCTGTAAACCCAGCAAAATCTACCGAGGATGTGCATTTTCCTCTTAATTGTGCACAGTTTTTGGCAACAATTGACGGCTCAAAAAACTGGTAAATGACTAAAGTTTTCAGCACTAAGGAATGGTTTCTAAAGTTCCGGCAGCATCTATGCGTCTTTGTTGCTATTGTGTCCTCCAAGTAAATATTCATTTGCCACAAGCAACTATCTTTTTAGTTTATTTAGCCCTGTTTATTTGTGTGTGTCTAGTTGGGCATCCTTTCATCCGTATTTCGTGTTTGTTGTTGTGTATTTAAGGTGAGATCTGCAAGCTGCATATTGCATCTGAGCTGATATCTTTTTTGTGTTTTTTTTAAAGTTCTTCCTAATGAAAATTCTTTATCAAAAGCAAATTACTTGATTGGAAAAGAAATTGTTTGTCAATGTTTGTGAAGAATAAAGTTGCACTGTTGTTTGGATGATAATTTTACTTTGTTTTTATTCTCTTCTTCAATAAAGTTACTTTTTTGTCGAACTGTTTTACATTAAATGGCCAACATCAACACTTGCTTTGGTTTCTCTTAACGCCGAGATACATCAAGACTTGCTTTGGTTTCTCTTAACGCCGAGATACATCAAGGGTGAGCCCTATAATCTAAATCAATATAGTTAATCATTGGCATAAGATAACACATAAAATCACGAATATTGGTGGAAAGCCAAGTTAGGAACTTAATACATGAGAAGAGAGTTCATTAGAAAAGACTGAAAGGTCATTGTTCAATGTCTTCAGGCTTCAACATGTTTGGCAGTTGAATAACTTATGCAGAAAGTTTAATCCCTTTAAATGTATCATATTCTTTGTTGGATTTTTTTGGATCTATTGGAAAGTTTATTGAACCGTAAAAACTTTCCCATTTCAATAAGCTCTTACCTCATTTGTAGGAATATAATTCAGAATTTCAAAATTTGGGGTTTAAATTTTTAATTAGTATGTGTTTTTGACGGGACTTCTTTGTTGTATTCAAGTGCACTCTGTTGATCAACAATCTTTTTATGATTTAAGTAGGATCTTGAATGCCCTGACAGACAATCGAGTCCAGACAATATCGGTCATGCAAATCTTTTTATTTTTTTTTCCTTTTAGTAAATTTATGCAAATGCTACCTTGGACTAGTAGTTACAAGCTCTGGGTTGGGAAAATTTTTGAATTTGGTGAACTTATGCTTCTTTCACGGCGGTGCACCATATTTTGGAATCTTTTAGTCTCATTCATTTACCTCCTCTTTGCCTCCTTGTACAAGTCAAAGAACTTGAGCTGTGCTTACATGCTAGAAAACTCTACTCTACACATTTAGCTCCTAAATTATGAGTCTAGTTGATTTTGTTGTTTGAAGCTGATGGTACAATTTACTGTTGTTGGTTGTTACTGCTTATTACAAATTGTTGGTTACTAATTATTATTGTTAACAATTGAAAAATAATGAATAAAGGTGACCAGCAAGTGAATTGAGTTGGGTTATTTCATAATATGAATTTATATGGTTTTGATTTTGGTTTTGTGTTTTTCAGGTTTTGGATCATTTAAATTTTGAGTTCATTAGATTTGGGATATATTGAATTTTGAGTTTATTAAATTTTAAATATATTGATATTCGTAGCCTAAGCTATTTGGATTTTTTATATTTAAATTATTTAGATTTTAAATTATTTGAATATTAAGTATTTTAAAATATAAATTGTTAATTATTTTTAATTAATATAGATTGAGTGAATTTTTAAAAAATTAAGTTGAGTTATTGGATTTTATCACCTCCCCAAGTGCCCCCATGCTGCCTTTGTGTAAGGCAGCCCAAACCTAAAAGCGTGGCCGATACAACTTCTGCCTCCACGCCTATTCCCACTATAAAAGCCCGGGTTGACTGGCCCTGCCAAATGCCACCCATAATGCATGCATCTGGCAGTCCCAAGACATTCTCGGCGCCACTAGTACTCCCAGTAAGATTCTAAGCGTTCCTCGTAGGCTACAGCAAACATGGATCTCAGAGCGCGGCTTCTGTGAGGTTTTCCCCATCTCACTGACAACTTAACAGGTCCAGCCCATCTCCTCCATCTTAGGGCCTCGACCAAGCAAAGTCACTCGCTGATATTGGAGGAAACTGTTTAAAGTGGTTCATCCTCTAATTTCATCTATCTTCTCCCAGTCAGGGCCTCTACTTCGGTGATGATAAAATTGGAGCGTAAGATCACTCATCTCCATTTCCTTATTTTTCTTTCGGATTCTCCTTCACTGCTCGTACACCATGCTTAACCGCTCTCTAAGGTCACTTTCTCGGTTCACCATTTTCCTGCAACGCGCAGCCGACGGCAAGCCTTGGATTCTCCTCAGCAGTTTTTGCACCACAAAGCACGACTGCCACGCGACTGGCTGGCCGTCTTCAATACTGTAGATGATGGCAAAGGCGTCGACAGCACATGATAGTATAGTAAGTTCACTCAGACAGACGAGCTCTCCTTTTCTCCTAGCATTATTCTATACATACGTAAGCTTAACGGTCTTCTTTGTCATTTTTGCAGTCATTGGTCATGGTTCAACATTTAGCAAATAGTGTATGTGGTGTGGTGTGTGGAAAAATGCGGTAGAGAAAATGTGAAGTTCATGGCGTGGGTTTGAACCCCCACCCCTACCGCCAACCGCCTCCAACTTGGGAGGATTTTCCAGAAACACGGGCCTGGGTTTGCTTGGACCGGCTGTGGTGTCTAGTACCCGAGTTTTCTTTTTTACTAATATTTAACAGATTAATCACTAATTATTTCATATATAATTATATTTTATTTATGAATATATTTATATAATATATATAAATATTAATTTTTTATATATTTAATACTAAATATTAATTTTATTATTTTAACCTTAATTAAATTAATTAAATTGATCAAATATTTCATTTATAAATTTTTTATTACCAGTTTAGCTTTAATTAAATTAATAAAATTGGTTAAATATTTAATTTTTGAGCTTTTCAGTTTAATAATTTTCTCAGTTCTTAAAACTTTGGCTTTAGATCGTAATAAAATTATTTTTGAAGGGAAATGTAAATGGTGTGCAGTTTAAAAAACATGAAAACTAAGGTCGGAGACTCGAGAGAGAAAGACCTAAAACGGGATAAGCCATTAAGAACCTAAATTTTTAAAGAAATTTATAATTGAGTTTTAATTTTTTTAATTTTTAAATTAGTTTAAAATTTAAAATTTTTAATTTTTTGTAAAAAAAATAAAAATTGGTTAAATCAATATTTATATGACTTACTTAGCTTTGATTGTATAAAAGAAAATTAAATATACCCTAAAAATATAAATTTACATAAATGTATGTATATTATTGAATGTTTTCTCTTTTTCTTATATATAATGATAAGAATTTCAAAATTTTTTACAAGAATTTAAAATTTTTTTCTTTTATACATAAGGAAAAAGGAAAAAATTTAAGGAATTATTTAACATATTTTTGTATTTTTAAATTATATTTAGGTATTTTTTTATATGGTCTCAATTTAGTCAAATCACTTATTTATCGGGTTAGTTAATTGTTATAAAAAATAAAAAATTCGTATAAAATAAAAATAAAAAGTTAAGAATTATTTTAAAAATTAAAAAATATTTAAAAAATAATTATAAAAATGTTCAAAAATTCAGAATTAACCAAGAGCTTATTCCACGACTAAAACCAAACCTAAAATGCCGCCCACAAAAAATTAAGGAAAAAATTAACCAAGTCAGGTGTCGTACGCAGAAGCCTCTCCATAGATTCTGGCCCTCGAAGCCCCCAATTAAAATAAAATAAAATGAAAAAACCCCCCCCCCTTAATATTGGAAAAAGCGCAATTCGCTTTTTACTGCGTTTCCCTGGTCCTTCTGCTTCGCTCAGGATGACACAACTTCCGTTCCCTAGATTTAGGGTTTTCTATGGGGAAACGAGTCCCCGAGTGACGGCACGGTGGAACCGAAGCGGATCTAGGAAAGAAACGCTTCCTTAGCTGCCTTTCCAAACCGAGGAGCCGGATCTGCGGCGCCGTCTCCGCCGAAGGAGGCGAAAGTCTTCGCTTTCTTTAACCGTGAGCGGTACTTTTCGGATCTCTCTACGGTATGTTCTCTCCGAGTCTGCACCGCACTACTGTACGGAGATACATGATTTGTCTTTTGCTTGGTTTAGTTGAACTTCTCTTTTTATTTGATTGTTTTCTTGGAAATATTTGTGATCAGCAGTAATACAAAGAGTATGTACCGATCTTGAGGTCTAGCTTGAGCGTCAAGCTCTTGTAGTTTAGCCGGAGCTTCGCTCATGGTAGGCTACCGTACAAGTAAAGAAGGAATAGGGACTGTGCGTTCAAGACTTCTTCCAGACGATCCATAGTTCCATGATCTGATGTGGTGCAGTGTCTGCTAGGTTTTTCTTCTCTTCGCCAAAACCATTCGTAGAAAAATATTATCGGATTTGACATTTGCTTTCGGGAAGGAAGCGTGAGGAAATATCTTGCTATATTTGTCTCTGTTTTAAGGGGATATCATCTTATTTTGCCTTATAGTATAGTGTCCCTTTCTCTGGATAAGACTCTCTTTTCTTCGATTGCGATATCAGGTTCGTCACGTCTGATTCGCTTCTGTCAGTGTTTGAAAAAGTTGTGCATCGCCCATGCATGAACTTAGGGGCTCCCGTGTTAGTCTCGCCCAATTATGTAGTTTTTTTTTTATTTTTTTATTTTTTTGTTTTTCTAAACATAGGAATAAAGTGAGCTAAAACAATGGATTAAGTCCTTTTTAATTGTCTCTTAGCCATAGGCCTGTTGTCATGAAAAGTAGCTCTGCCGAGGGTAAACATGTTTTATTTAAACCGAAGAATAAAAATTCACATATACTTAATTAAAAAGGGCGCCACTACTTCAAACTTGCGTATTTTAAATGTTAAGCATGTAAGCATATATGTATGGGACCTATAACATCCTTTTTACAAACAGTTATGGCAAACTAGCACAACATACTATACTTAAGTGCAAGTAAAAGGTAGTACTTTATGCACATCGGACTGTAGCATCCTCTAGATAGTGGCATCCGTCCATGGTTTGTCGTTTTGGTCTCACTACATCTCCCATAAGTTACAAATACTTATCAAGTGAAAAGTTCAATAGACTACAAAATTTTAACTCTTATGATCCTTCATGTAGAAGCATATTTCCTATAATATTCTAGTGGTATCGATGTTCTGATTAATATTTTGGAATTGATGCCGATGCCTTTGTGTTAGCTCTCAAAACATTCTTATTTCTGTGTTGAGAATTTGTTTGATTTCTAAGATTTTGATGTGTATTATATAAAGCTTACTTACAAATGCTAGGTTGATTAATTGTGCAAGGACTCAGAGAAATTATCATGAATATTTGAAGTGAAATAGGATGATTATTTACAAGGAAATCTATATTGTAACGTACTAAGGAAAATTGAAGGTAGTATTATCACTATAGATGATTAATAGTATAGTTTTTCCCGTTAGGAGCTTGAGTGCTCTTCATCTCAAATAAGTTGATGCAGGCGCATGAGTGAGTTTTACTAAGTGTGCTACAATTTCTTTAGGTATTACATTATTCTGGTATTTGAACTACAAGGTGGAATATTTTTTTTGATAGTGAATGAATTCCATTGCCTTGTTTAAATCTTATGAAATCAGGTGTCCCATAATTGAATGATTTGTTGATCTAAAGTCACATTTTAGGTATACTGGGATATATTAGATCTTGGTTCAATAGCATAGATTGCTAATTGCAAGCGGAACCCAAAATTGAGGAATTAAGTTCATTCCATGTAATTGTTATGCCAGTTACTATTGCAACAAATAAATTACAAACAACATCAATTTATTTTGTTTTTCTCCCTTTTTATTTAAATTTAATTTTTTTCCTATCACAAGAACCTAAACTATAAAGACATTAGTTGCTCAAAGTATGTCATAATCTTACTTTTAAGTTTTGAATTAAATGAATTTGGTAAAGTGTTTGTTTGTTTCTTTGTATTTTTGAATTTAGTACATAAAATTTTATATCTTATAAATTTATTTTATTATTATTATTTATTTTAATTAATTTTACTTATTTATTTACATTTAATATTAAATTAACTTGAATTATTTAGAAACTAAATTAAATTAAAAAATTTCATTGTTAGTACTGTCACACTCTTTTATTAGCCATAACTTCTAAGTAAAATAAAAATCCGGTCTTTAATTTAGTCTAAGTCAAATTAGTTGTGCAATATGAATGACCATGGGTGGTAAGTTTGAAAGAGTTCCAAATCTCACTTCGATTGCCTTAATTTCCTTAATCAACTTAGTTGATCATGTCTAGTTTTTCATTTCATTTTTATGGAGGGGTGATCTTCATGTAGATATAGTTTGGCCGACCATCTTCTTTGTTGATGATTGATGTAAGTTCATTATGCTTGTAATAGAAGGTCAGTGAAGATGTGAATCACAATCATTGATGTCTGAAAAGAAAAATGAAGTTACAGAAAAATGAGTCAATTTTTGTAGCATAGAGAACAACCATCACTAGGACAATTTACTTAAGAGTTGTTTAGTTGATTTGGTTGTGTTTTCTACTAATACACCTATAGAGTGGTGTGACTAAACAGATTTTTTTTCTCAATGAAGAGTGTCCAAATACTCTGAAATATATATAAGCATACATTGATTCATACACATAGAAAGCTACTGAAAATTGAAATATATACTGACTTTTTGGAAACAACAAAAATGAATCTTGAAAGTGAATTTGTTTTCTTTTTATTAGAACCTATACACTTTATGTTTTCAATTCCTTATCAATTGAATACTAATTTTTGTATGCATAAAAGTCACACATTTGTATTCCATCTTAAATTCTGTCCGAAATTTTCATATGTTAGTTCCTTTTTCACAATGGAAAGTAACAAATTAATGTTAGAATGTTTAGTCCAAATAATTTGTTAATGTAGCTAAACAAAAAGCTAAATTTAACTAAGCCAATTAAGGTTGAACATTGTCTATTTTTCAATAAGTTCAATTTCAAAATGTTATTGTGTTTTATTAGCCGAACTAAAATTTGACTTATATTGAGTATAGAGGAAAAAATAGAGAAAAAGTAAGACATAGAATTCTGAAATTAGTATTGCCTGACCAGAGAGCATACTCGAACTATCAAAAGGGAACTAGTAAAAGAATAGTGGATTTTGAAAGTCATACAAAATTAAGACAATTAAAAAGTGTAGACAATTTTTACCATGTATGTAGTAAAATGATGTGAATAATCTTAATTTTTATGATAGAGTCGTAGTTCTTGCATTGGTTTTGCTGACATGACATGTAATGGTTACATGTTTAGTACAAATTCTTAAGAAAGAACTTACTGAAGTTAGAGTTTCTAATTTATTTTTGCGTGTAAGATTCAATTTGAGAATAAATTTCATATTCTACACCTCAGCCAAATATACATCATACATGTTGAGAATAGGGCGAACAGTTGGGGGGGGTTGTGTTCCCTTCCAATGTTTCCTATTCTTGGTCACTGAAATTAATGGTTAAGTTATAATTGTCAAAAAACTCTAGCAATAGTTATCAAAACAAAAGGACAAATGTGATTTGTAGTAAGTTAAAGGGTTAAGTCAATATGATGGCCCGTAGGAAACTTGATGGTAGAGCTGTGACATGACTCTTCCTTTCGAGTAAACGTGGCACAATCTATTTTGGATGCTCGTTTTCCTTTTAATTGTGCATAATTGTATCAAAATACTGGAGAAAGACCCCTAAAATTCCAGCACTGAGGAATGGTGTATAAAATTCCTGCACCATCTATGCTGTCTTTTGTGAGATTGTGTGGGCCATATCAACATTCATTTGCCAAAAGCTTGGATCTTTTGTTGTTGCCGCGTGTATCTCTGTGAGTCTATTTGGGCACCCTTTCATGCCTATTTAATGTTTGCTATTGTGTCTTTAAGGTGAGATCTGCAAGCTGCGTATTGTAGCTGGTATCTTTTTAGCAGTTTGTACTCTGTTTATTTTATTTTACTTTATATTTTAAGTTCTTTCTAAATTTCATTTATCTTGATTTGATAAAAAAAAAAAAAGTTAGAAATATTTATGAAGATTGGGCTATTTTTTGGATGATACTCTTTTTATGTATTTATACACTTCTTTCATAATTTTATTTTTGTTTATTTTTATAATTCAGATCAATTTTTTCAAAGGAGAATTAGAGGATGGTTTAGCACAAGGTCTATAGAGTTGGAAAAATCATTCGAAGTCAAGGCTAAGCAATGAGATTTGCTTTAGTTTTCTTCACGCGACATACATTCAGGGTTCACACTCATGTAGATTGCATACATGTAAACTGAATCCATATAGCTAATCATCGGTGTAAGATGGCACTTGAATTGTATTCAGCATAAGCGAAAATTCAGGTGCACATTGTTATTGTTCTGAGTTAACTAAGTGCATGAAAAGACGGTTTATTAGAGTTGATTGAAAGACACTTATCAAAAAAAGAAGAGAATAAAAGGTAAATTAAAAGACCATTGTTAAATAAGTTCATAAAAGGGATGTCAGCATGTTTGGCTATTAGATAGCTTATGCAGAAAGTTCTTCCCTTCTAAATGCCTTCTTTACTGTATTGTAGTGCACTCTGTTGATCAACAACCTTTTTGCGGGTTGAGTAAGAGCCTGAATACCATGGCAGACAATCGTGTCTAAACAATATTGGTCATGCAACTGTTACACCTTTTGGGGCACATTCATGCAAAGGTTGCCCTGAAAATGCTACTTGCAAGCTCATGCCTTAGGAAATTTTTGAATTTGGTGAACTTGCGCTTCTTTCAGTGCAGTGCACCATCTTATGGAAACCTCAACCTTCCTTTGGCACCTTATACACGCCAAAGAACTAGATCTATGTTTAAATTCTAGAATTTGGGAAATAGGAGACAACAATATTTGTGAATTCCATTATATGCATTTTGATCACAAACTAGTTCGTATGGATACATTTTGCTTTTATTGATTGGCTGTCGATTACTAACTATTATTGCTAGATGAAAAAATATTAGAGTGTTTGGCTAATTTTTTAATTTATTGTTATTGTTAAATAATGAAATAACTAATGATAATATTTTATTTTTATAAAGTATATTATTAATAAAATTATTTTAAATTTTTATAATTTTTTTTTTAAGGATTAATGTTGTAGAAAATAACAAGGAGACTTTTTCATACTTAGGTTTAAATTATCTATATTAGAAATTAAAAAAAATGCTTTTATGAAAGTTAAAAAAAAATAAAGAAAGAAAAAGATATGCATTCAATGATATTTTTCCATAAACATGATATAGGGATTTTAATCTAATTCACTTGACAAATATATGAATAATGCAATGTTAGAAATATCTTGGGAGGGTAATTTAGTCTATAAAAATTATTTTTAAAAATTAGGAATGAGTACTTAAAAAAGTACTTAGTTGATAATTTTCAATTAATTATTAATTAGAGAGTTAAATATATCAACATACCTCAACATCAACATAAATAAAAATGCTATTTGGCACTTAAATTGTCATTAATAGTTTAACAACGAATGTTATGAAAAAAAAAAAGTCACTAAATACCTTATAAATATTATTGATAGTCGAACAACAAACAACAATTCCCAAAAGTAAATCTAGGCACTTCTATGGGTGTGATCGTTTATAATATCCTTCTAGCATTGACATTAAACTGTGTTTTGATTGGTGCAGATCGTAAAACTGTGATTGACCTCCATCTCGAATCATTGAGTGAAAATCAGAGACATGATTCTGTATAAGGAGCATGTGCCCGCCAATGGTCCCCCAGTCCACAGCTTTAACAGATGACAAACTCTGCTCAGAGATGCTATCGTACAGGTTCGTATCCTTTCAGGAGAAAGATCATCCAAAATTCGAAGCTTCTCTTGAAGATAAAAACATCCAGTGCGCGATGGACAGTCGGTTAACAACCTTTTTGTGGGTTTGAATCAGAGGTAAAAACTTTTCTGTCGATTGATTCTAATGAAATGTAGATGGCCGAAGTTTGATTGTTTGTGCATTATTAGCAATGCAAAACTGCCAGATTTTCTGATGTGGAGAATACTGAACGGCAAAAAATTACCGATCTTCTGCAGCCAGCCCAAATACCAACTAGATGCTCCACTAAGACACAGGAAAAGGATAAGTGATGGGTTTTACGGGTGAGTCAAAACTTCCGTTCTTTAACTCTGCTGTCCGATAGGCTATGCTCAATTTTTTTACGGCCAGAATTTTCAGAAGCAGCTGCTCAAAGTGCAAATTTTTTTTTTTTAATAAAAAAATCATTTGTCACCTTCGCGACTGATCGACATTTTAAGTTATAATCTCAAGATTGTTCGATCCATAAAGTTGTCAACCTGACGAACAAATGTAGGGGCGATGAGGTAGCTCTCTACATGGACACTAAATGAGCCACGGTCCATCAATCCATCCGCACTCTCCGTACGGTTCTCCTGTGGCGGCCATACGCCTGGAACGTAACCAGTACGACCACCAAATCCTCGGGACCAAACCTTTTTCGGCTTAAAAAGGCGGAGATATTTTGAAACTGGAGTGGCTGTGGTGCTAGCCGTACTATTACTATTCCAAAAGTTGGTGGACAATCATGGTCTGACGTGTACGTATCGTTGCTGCGTAGCTAAAGTAACCTGGTCTATGGCAAGCCCTACTTATAGATTCAAACTTATCGTATCTGGTATCTACAATGACCTAATGTATGGCTGCGTGGATAGTTCCTTATGCCACTAAAACCACCGTGGTTATAGGGTTCCTGCTTTTGTATTTCAGTTTCTTCCAAGTCTTGTAATCCTCTTCTTCTTCTTCTTTTTTTAATATATATATATATATAGTTTAATAAATTCTTTCAGTTATATATAGAAAATTATTTCGATAATAAGGCTAGCTCGAGTTTGAATTAGCCACTTGCGCTAATTATTTTTTTCTTTCGCCCTGAATTTTGCTGCCTTGGAGGCTACAAACCACTCCTATCTGTTTGATTTGCAACCCATCTTAACCCTCGTGTAATTAGCTAATTTATGATATTTCAATAAAATCTGACTTTGGCGTATCGAGAAGAAAGCTACGATTTTAGTAACGTTTAAACGTTGGAATTTTATGGATAATTCTAGAATTATCCAGTGTCATTTGTCCAGTCATTAGTATTTTGTTAGGCACAGACTATGTTGTTGCTTGAAACAAATTTGCTCGGGCCACAGGGTTACGCCTTAGAGAATATTGTCTCCCTAATTACAACGGGAATCCTACATCCTATCTAAAACCAAGAGAACAGCTGGCGTGGGTGAAAAGAACGGTGGGAGTGAGTGCCGGAGTGGGGGCGGGGGGATGTTCTTGGTGTCAAAAGTTCCCCATCTTTGCCCGATGGCTGGACACAATCAATATACGGATGCCCACGTAGCTATTAAAGGCTACGAAAATGAGAGCAGATAGCGGAAGGTAAAAGCAGAGAGAGAGAGAGAGAGAGAGAGAGAGAGAGGAATTACTGTCAAAATAGGATGACCGGACGTGGGGTTTTCGTTTTCCAAAACAAAAGCAAATTAAGGCACTCGTCACGTCCAATTTTGTCCATCGGTCGGTTAATGTTAATGTTGTTATGCGAAAATTAATTAAATTTAGCGCGTGAATGCGACTCTTCCGCCTACGATTCGACTCCTCCTCAAACCCAACCCCAGCCCAATCGACACCCAAGCCCAATTGAAGAAAGCAAAAGTTATTATATTCGCATACAATCACATGGCCGAATCCAATCCCCGTGCCTGAGGTTGATACTCCTTGCCTGGCCAGCAACTAGGAAAGGAAAGAAACCGCTTTTTCTTTCTTTCTTTATTTTTGTTCTTCCCACAGTTACTTCCCTCCCCAGGCTTCTGCTCGCGGAATCTTTTTCTCTTTCCTTTCCAAAAGAGAGAGTTATAAAAAAAAAAAAAACACCTAGGAATGAATACGAAGAGATGATGTCAATTACAACAAACGGTTATGATGATTCCGCGTATCCACGCAATATGATTCTTTTTCTTTTGCGGCTTTGCCTTGGTTCACGCGCCACTACTACTACTACTACTACTACTACTATACAGTCATAGTAGTAGAAGCCAGGGAGGAATGACATAGGGTTAGGGTTTTGCAATGAGGCCCAGGGGCAAGGTGGAGATGAAGCGGATCGAGGACAAGAGCAGCCGCCAGGTCGCCTTCTCAAAGCGACGCTCCGGATTGTTCAAGAAGGCGCTTGAACTCTCCGTTCTCTGCGACGTCGACGTTGCTCTCACCGTCTTCTCCAACAAAGGCAAGGTCTTTGAGTTCTTTGGCCGCGACGGGTACTTAAAATTCAGCTCTTTTCTTCTCCTCTCTCTGTGTGTTTTGTGATGGGGTAACTTCTTTTTTTCTGCATCCTATTGGTCTAAAACGCATCATTTAAGCAGCGAAGGTTTTTCTTCTCTATAATATACAAGATCGTGACAAAATTTTAACTCTTAACCAAGACTTTGAGGTACATGAACTATGGTCTTCACTTGTATGGTATGTGATGTGGGCTGTGTGCCCTGTTTCCTGGAAGCATTGTAATCTGGGGTTGGGATTTCAAGGGACACACAACTCCCGAGTGGAAAAGCAAAGAAAAGAAAATGTGTGTCGCCTTTGTCCCTGTTCTGGATGTTGCGGGGAATGTCTTAATAATATTTTAGCATGAAAACATTTTGTTGTGATAAATGAAGCATCTGAAATTAATCTTGTTTGATGGGGCTGGTAGAGGAAGAAGTATAAATTTATTAATTTTTTACGCACTAGTGAAAAGTCCGGATCATTTATTAATTTTTGATGCACTAGCAAACAAGTGAGATACTTAATGGTAAAAAGAAAAAATGTCATCTATACATATCATTCAAGCGTAAATTTCCTTTTCACTTGTGTTCTCTATACTCTTGTTCCTTATTGAATTCTGCTAGTGGAGGAATAAGTGTAGTGGATTGTTTCTGACCTTGGGAACGACTAAACTAAGCACGGGTCGATACAGAAGAGTCCATTTGCACCAACATTTAGGAGAATAATTTATCAAATTTCTACCATAATGTTGGCTTCAATTTCAAGCCATTGAAAGCCTATTCAAAGTTACAAAGTTCTGTTCACGATTTCACAATAACACAATGAACATCAGTGGCTCATAAACCCAACTGCAAATTCCAACTCACTTTCTCACTTTTGCATTGGTTTTTTTATTGAAGGAAACTGCATAATCTACAGCACAAATACAGTCATGAATATATTCTTCAAATGACTATCTTTAGAGTACTATTCACAATTTTGTTCACGATCAAATATCCTCTGATTTTATTCTTAATTTAAGAAAACAACTTTTGTGTTATCCCATAGGAAATACTACCTTCTCAATTTCTTATTTTTTGAAAAGTGAATGTAAATAACATTATGAATAGCAAATGACATATAGAACAATATTTGTAGCTGTAATTTTATTGCATACTTAGTACTTTACAAATTATTTTCTGATTTTGGAAGGTGGACTAAGGAACAACTTAAACATGAAATATACTAAGATAAAAATGGATAACCTTTTTTTTCTTTAGCGAATATACCTCAAATCCTTATAGGTATGAAGTCATATCATATATGGGGACAAAATGTATCTTTAATGGATGAGATGCCACAAAAGGTCTAAACAATGAGAGAGTCTAACCATTAATATTGCCAATTGTAGAATAGTTCTACGTTCATATCTTTTGGTTTTTGTAAAGGTTTTTTAGTCTTGTGGAAATCTTTTGTATGGCTTAAAGGTGAAAAATATATTGTTATTGTTCAAAATAAACAAGAAAAAGAAAAAAAAAATCTAGAATGGTTGCAATTCAAATCTAGCATAAACAAGCTACTTGGAGTTAAGGGACTACCCCAAAGCCTCATCTGTACTTATAGTTAATTTGATTTAATAACTACCATAATGCAAAACAACCTTGTATATCCTTATGATAAATCCTAACCATGACTTTATCATGTACTCATCTAGATTTTTGGCATCTTCTTGATAGTCATAAGTTGAAACCAGCACTAATTTATCCACATTTTCATTTAGGTAGTGATAATTATTGTAACATATATATTGTTATCCTTCCAATAAATATAGCATGAGTTGTGTATGCTTAACTAAAATAAAAATGCCAAGGCACCATTACGATTCAACTGCATGCCCTATAATGTATAAATATAATTAGTCTAATTGATTTATTTTAATATTACTTTTTTCTTGTTTTTATTTGCATAACAACTATTGCCAATGTCTTTAGGTAGACTTGTTGCATAATTGTCAGCTCAATATTATTGTTTCATTACAATTTCTCTGTTTTGATTGGCATAATCTAAGAATCAGCTTGATTGTTTGCCTAAGAAGGCAAAAAACATATTGAAGTATAGTAGATGTGACAGAAATTTTGTGTGGACAGCAATATGGATGACCGGTGGATGGGATAGATTTGAGTGATTAGACATGTGTGCCTCGCAGTGAATTGAAGTTTGACAAAGGACTAAACTAATTAAATTGCAAGATAGCAGTCAAATTGCAAAATAGCTTGTGTGCAAAGATATAAAACAAAGGAAGAAGATCTGGAAAGGATCATCCTACAAATTATATAGTATGCTTGAGAATAAAATTTTAATTTTTATTATTTAAGTTTATATGTTATAATTTTTTTTAAAATTAAAATTAAATAAAAATTAATTAAAATAATTATAAAAATTTGTTTAAAATATTTTTAAAAATTTTATTAATAATAATGAGATAATATGTTATATTTATATATTGTGATTTTAAGAAAATGAGATAAAGTTTCAGATAAATCTGAAAATTAAATAACAAAATTATTAATATGATATATTTTTTAGAAGTGAATAAAGTTAAAGTATAAATTTTTTAAAAAATAAATCATTGAAAATTGAATATTTTGTCAAGTTAAAGTGATTTTTTTGAATAATTGTAAGATGAAATTAAAATTAATGAGTTGCTAGAATTAATCTAAATATATTATTGATTATAAATTAGTATTTAAATAAAATTTAATAGAATTTAAGTAACTGAGTTGTATTCAGTATGGTTTTAGCATTATTTTAGAAATAAATATGTTTTAATATTAAAAGATTTAGTGTTTTAATTTATTGTTTAATTAATAAATATATTAGTTGAAATATATTATTAGTGTTATTAGTATAATTTAATATTTATATTATTAGTAAAGTTTATAATTATTATTATATGTTATTTTAAAATTAATAAAATTTAAAATATTTAAATAATTAGTCAACTTAAGTATTAAAGATATAAAATTTTAATATTTTTTGGAATTGAAAAGGCACTTTGTATGCAACTAACAAAATCTATTAAGTTATATAAAAGCAAAATTTATAATTTAATTTCTAAGAGGATGTCTTCATAGAATGAGAGTTAGATAATTAAAATATAGGCACAGGATTAGAGTTTGTATAGATGCAAAATTTTCATTAAGTTGTAAGTTAAATTTTATCTAAAAATAAGGAGGTCAACTCATTTTATAAAAAAAAAAGATTTATGTTATTATTTTAATTAAATTTAAAATTAAGATTGTGTTATAATTATTTTATTTGTCTTTCTCACTTGAGATGCAAATATTACTTGATTACACTTTTAACACTTTAAAAAATTATGAATTGTAGCCGGAGCAAGGTCGTTGAACGCTACCGGGGATATGTATCTTCAGATATTGATCATGCAAATTTAGCCGAAACGCAGGTATCACAAGCTTTGGTCTCAAGGAAGTTTATATTTTACTTTTGGACTTGCTTAGTTAAATTCATTTGAAGAGTGAGGTTCAGTGCAGTGGTGTGGCTACTCAATTGTGCTAGTTACATATTTGAGTGGTGGAAACATTTTTTTTTTTTATGTAAAAATAAAGGTCCTCAGACCCCACAATATAAACTCTAGAATATAAGAATTTTGTGTAATAGGACATTTGTAGTCAAATTCAATTGGCACTCTTCCCGGAAGCCTCAATTATTGACATCTACAGGACTAGTTTGTCGCTTTTATCTCAGGAATTTAATTTCCTGTTAATACATGAAAACTGGGAATGGACATAAGAGACAACAGACTTTCTATCCCAAACTATATTGAGAATTATGGTAGTAATACAAATACACTTTTAATAATTTGATGTAGATTATTTTCGAATTATCCTGCATTGGGTTTACATTATTACATATACACATCACAATCAATTAGTTAAAAGAAGGGATAGTTTCTCTGGCATTTCTCCTTCAGCCTTCATTAGTTAAAAAGTTGACTATGGCTGACTCTGGCATTGCTACGTTACAATGAGAGTATGAGACTGGACTGTGTCTACAAAGGTGCACTTCTATTAGACCACAAAGTGAATTTCACTTGTTGTGTGGACCATTGAATCGGTGGGCAAAAGTTCCAGATATGATATGTTATGATATTGAAGCACGCACCAGTCAACGTTTCCTCAACACATAACTAAGATATAACTCTGTTTGTGATGCTGTTAGCTTTAATTTTCACTATTTCCAGGTGAGAGAACAGCTTGATCCCACAGCTTCATTGGCAGACAATAACATTCAGCATACAGAGCAGAGGTAGCCAAATTTCTTCTCATCTGTTTCAACATAACTGTTAAGAGATCAAATGTGTGAGGCTTTATGCAACTCTGACATTGCAAACTGCCAGGCTTTATGATGCAGCTAATATGGAACAGTTGACACTCACCAATTTTGTGGAAATTCAACACCAACAAAATGCTACACAGGTAAAAAATTCTGTGTCTCAATGACAACATAATTTAATAGCATGTCCTCAATATTATGCTAAATGCTGTCTTAATTGCTATAGCCTCCATCAGGGATCGTGTTCTCATCGCAAGTTCCATGCCATAGTTGTTTTCTATTTTGAGCCTACTAGCAATGGCGACTTAGGATTATGCAGATTAGATGCATGCTCTCAGGTTTGAATTCCTTTCTTTGTTTAAAGGGGAAGTCATTTTAGTGCTAACAACTCAGAGTTTACTTAAAAGGGATTCCTTTCTGTCAAAACAATTGTTTTCTATTTTATGAGCTCGTCATTCCAATATTTGCAAAGGAATAGCAATCAGCATCTATTTTTGATCAGGCCCTCTTGGAATCTTACCTTTCTAGGCAGGTCCGCCATATGTGCATCTCTTTCTGTCTATTGCAATGATGACCTTCCCTTGTGCTGTTAGGTTCGTAGAGTGATTTGTCATCCTTGGGATAAAATGGGTTCTTGTGATGAAAGAGTACAGTTGATGGTGATTTGAGGAAGCTTGAATTGTTGAAAATGAATACGATTCCTGGGAGCTGGTACTATCAATTTCTCATGTGAAAATAAGTGTTTTGCCGGATGGCATTTGAATAAATAGGATGAATTTTCCACTACAACAAGTAATTATGTTGAAAGTCTTAATAAGCACATTGATCTTGTGCTCTGAAAATGATTTATTATTATTATTTTATATAATTTTTATTTTTATCACAGATCATTCATCATTCTAAGGCTTGGCATTTTCATTTCCTCCATTCTATTTTTGACCATTCATTATAATTTTTTAATAAGTTATTTTTGAGCATTAATTACAATTTTTCTTAAACTCACAGTATATGGGTCTCATAGGCCCAAAATGTCTTTTAATGACTATCATTAAGCCTCTTTCCTACAGCACTGTAGGCACGTGCATACTGCAAATGTAGATACATGAATATAAAATAAATTATTGGGGGCATGTCATGGCATGAAATGAGTTTGATTGTGGTAAGAAAATCAACTGAAGCAGAATATGGAAATAGAATACTACTCATGCACAATCTTTGGCGGAGAAAAATGAAATAGTCCATCCTAGAAAGACGGATAGTGTTCTCTGGTGGTGGAAAAATTTTAGAAGATTGTTTTTTTTTTTTCTTTTCTTTTTTTGATATGTCTAAGTTCAGATTTTATTAAAAGAAACAGAACTGTTTTGAGAATAAAAGGATGAGTATGAATAGTGAAAGAAAGAAATTAAAGCCAGACAATTTTAGAAGAATTTTGACACAAGGCTCACTGTTGACTACCCTTGGTTTCATCTATCGCAGGTTGAAGCAACGTCCAATGAAAAGTCAAATCATTGTGGGGGCGGAACTTCATCCAGGGCAGGCTTCTTAATTTGAATCCTGCCACGGTTGAATGTTGGCTTTGCACTGAAGAAGCTTTAAAAAATCATCAAATTGGTGAAGTTGGGTAGCCGAGAATTCAATCAGCGGTCGACCTTCTTGTCTCCCATTATTGCTATTATTAGTACGGATAAATGAGGTTTGAAATTTACATGCTAATGCCAACTATGCAATCTTGTACTCTATCCAGCCAAGTGCTCTACTTTGTCACTGTCACTGGTAGAGCAAGATGTTACGTATATCAACAATGTTATGCTGCCAACAAATCTTAAAAATAAACCCTCTTTATCCTTGTAGTTTAGTTGGTGGAGAGGGGAGTTCTCCTTCCTTAGGCCTTGCTTGAGTGGCTGCTAGCAGGCTAGCCCCAATGGTCAAGACTGTTTCAAAGTATAGTATTTTAAATGAATTTACAGGATAAAACATGTATTTTTGTCATCGCTAGGATATGTTCATATCATTTATCGGTGTATAAAATTATTTCCCTGTCTGGATATGCCTCGTGGGCTTCCACAAGTGTTTTAAGTATCATTAATGTTATGGCAATCTGTTGCATATTATTGGGCCACGGTGGAAACAGTATAACCTGAAATCATGATATCTAGTTGTCAACCATACCTACATTTCCCGGGCCATTACACGAGCTAATTTACACGTTTTATTTTGTATTTGAAAAGGTTATTTAAAAAATCACGAGGAATGTTGTTAGAAATACGATTTACCCTCAAAAATCTTTAATTATTTCCAACTTGACCGAAAAAGTTATTCCAGGGCACCCTAACGCCTAGTGTTAATTCATGTCTACAATTCACTACTTTTTCTCAAATACTATCTACTTTCTGTCAAAATTATAAAAAATTATTCGCAAATATCCTCGGTATGCCGAGAGATATCAGAGTTGAGCCTGATGACTACTATGGTACCAATCGATCGCTTGGTGACTAGTTTTCTTGCCAACACCGTTACTTCCAGTTTCCTTGTTTCATTTTTTATTTTTTATTGGGGTTCAATTTTATACATTCTACTCTGTCACTCTCACCTGAGGGTCTTGACCATAAGCCAAACCACCGAGCTACTGGTAAGGACCGGCATTTCCAGTTTCCTTTCCAGAGCAGTCCAGTGGCGCAAGAGGACAGACTTGGTGACCAGTTGATCTCTTTATAGTCCAACGGACCAGCTGGGTCGGCTAGATTCTTCTAACACGATCACCTATGTCTATCCGACGAGTCCACCGTTAATATGTTCAATAACCATGCCCAGAAAGCAGTGCCGCGTGTCGTGATCCAGGCATCATGGCATAATGCGGCGATACTATCATGCTGTACGGTAATAGTATTGCCACTCGCGATACTATCGTGGCATAATGGCACACTAAAGTTAAATTTTTTTTTTTTCTTGATTAGGAGTCATTTTGGAGAGGTATTTTAATCCTAATTAACCTCTTTTCGCCCATTAGAAGAGTGCGTCGGGACGTGGATCGCACAATCAATTCAAAGTACAAATGAAATGCTGGGCTCAAATTATTGTAGGGAGCCCTTAATTGTTATGCCTAGATAATATTGATGTCGGCTCATTGTCCTTTTCTTTTTTCGTTTTCCTTTTCGCATTCCCCAGTGACGGGACTATTGGAAGTACCGGTAGCTTAGGTTATCATACGGTGCAGATGATATCCCCCCAAGTGCAAATGTCAGAGGTGTCTAGCCCAACTACCCAGTAATGTTTCACTAAGGTTGTCATGGTTCCGTTATAAAACTCAAAACAATAAGGGAAAACCCCAAAACTTTTTTGTGTTGGTTACCTCCGTCAAGAAGAATCTAATACTGAATATAAAGATTAGAATCCTGTTAACGCTTTGCTTATTTTAATTAAATTGCTTAAGACAAGGTGGAGAATGATAATCCACTTGCTTAGTGGCAATCCCATTTATCCCGGCCATCTCCGTGCCTCTTTTTTTTTTAGTTCTCAAGCATTGATTTCTCCAAAACGAGATTTCTCATCATAAAAAGGAAATCCCAAATTCGATTCACCTTCATCTAAGCACAAGAAAAGGAACCCTTTTTCTACCATTTTTACGAGGGAATTTCCGCCTAGAATACACCTGCTGCGTGCCGACTTGGCGCCATTCGTGCTGTTGGAATACTGACATGCGGCACACATCACACCGGCAAATTCGAATAACAAAAAAAATAAGAAAAAATATATATATATATATATATACAGAGTAGAACGAAACAATTGCTTTTACAAGATCTTTGGGGTTGGGGCGGTGAAGAATGAAATTCTTACTCTTTTTTTTTTTTTTTTTTTCAAATTTTCGCATGCCATTATTTAGAGTACAAAGCACTCCAGAATCTCTCCTTGTTGTAGCACTCCATTCAGCTAGGCATTTATCATGTAACTTAGATTGTCTTCTTGGGTTATGAAAAATTTAGACAAATTTGTTTCGGCGAGACCTACACAAACAACTCGGATGTCATTTTTGAATTTCTGAAATTAGAATTTTCTTTATTATCTCTGCAATATATAGGATGAGAAATAAAATTCGAATTCGAGAGTATGATCTTCAGTAACCTTTATGGCAACAAAAATGAATAATCTTGTATCCGTTAAATAGTGATTATGGATGTTACTCGCGAAAAACAAAAATGATTACGGATGGTCTGGTTTTAATACCACATTTTTATCGGAAAACTGTGCATATTTTAATAAATATATTCTGATTTTTCAAAAATCACAATTCGGTAATTCTATAATTTCATTTTAAAAATTCTAATTAACTGTTAATTAGGCAGATAGATTGCGTTAAGATGGTTGATTATGTGTACTAAAAACAAGACGACAATAAATTGGTATCACTTAAAGTCCAATTAATAATTTACATTTAAATCAAATATGATGATTTGATTAAAAAAAATTAAGTAAAGATTAAGATAAACCTGAAAGAATTTTAATTAACCATTAAACCCCTTTCCTCTTCTTTTACCACCTCTCTCGGACGTGCGGCGCCGGTGATCATCCCCTCGGTCATTAATCTTCGAGGGGCGCACGAACCCACCGTCTTTTCTGGCGCCGCGGAGCGTCTCCTTGAGGAGGGATTTGGGGGGCTGTGTAGGAGGCGAGCTTATGGGCAACCTCGTCGTCGAGGTCGATCTCTCCTCTTCCTCGTTGACGAGAATGGAGTTGAAGTGGCCGTCGCGGTCGGCGGCGCCGTAGAGATCGGTGTCGAAGGTGATCTTGGTGTTCTTGCGTTCCTGTTGAGTCTTCGCTATCTCTGGATCCATGACACGGTCGTATTTAGGGGCTTAGATTATGTGGGCTTTTTGTGGATAATTTTCGGTTTTTTGAAAAGACTTCTCGCGGCTGAAAATTTTGATTTTTTTGGTGGTTTGATCTGCATTTGGGGCTAGGAAGGATCATCGGCTTGCTGCGTTTTCTTTACTGCCAATGCTTAGTCTTGGGGTGAAGCTCTTTTGATTTCATGTTTCTGGATTTCAAAGCTCCTGTTCTTGGGTAAGAAACCCACGAATGCATTGGCATGCTCTGCAAACAAACGAACGCATTTGTCATCCTTTGTCCAAGAATCTGGATGTGTTCATTGGCATGCGCACATTGTTGTTTAGAATGATCGGCTTGCCCTTTGATACTGGCATGTTTATGGATTTCAATCCTCTCTGAAATTTTCAGATTTGAACTTTGTTTTGATACCAATTTTGAGTTTGTTTTGTTCTTATGAATGCCCAATCGAGAGGTTGTTGGATTTCGACCGGAGAGACTCCTTTGAAGTTCGCTGATCTAGGATTTTATTATTATTATTATTTATCAAATTATAATTTAGTTATTATTTTATGTTTTAGTTAATTTAGTTTGTGTTTCATGGTTTATTAAAATATTTTCATATTTAACTCAATTTTCACTTAATTTCCTTTTTGTCAAATCATTATACATAATTTTAATGTCAATTACTAATTTGGACTTTAAATAGGCTTGAATCCACCTAATAATACTTCTATCTTAAGTGGCGTTTTGCAGTCATCTTATTTTTAGCACGCATAAGCGTCCCTGTTACGTGGGAACGCTCCGTCTACCGTGATGTGCAGTGGGATGTTCGGAGTGGCCAGCTCTTGATGCTCATTCCGGCGATAGAGATTCTGACCGGTGTGGCACAGTCTTGATCCTTATCATCAAGCCGCGATTATTGTTTTGAATCATTAATCTCGTGTGATTCTGATCTTATGACTCTGATGGTTAACATGAAGTTGGAGGTAGACATGTGGGGGTGATCTTCCCAGAAGTGCCGAAGGGAGGGGGGAGGTGAGCGGGAGGCCATGGGACAAAGGATAAGTAGTAGCCACAGGCATTTTGTTGACATAGCCCAATATCAGATAGAGGCAGGAAATGTCAAGGTCTGGGAGATGCCTTTTCGGACCAACCAGGCCCATCAAGTGCCGAAGTCATTTATGAGAGGGAACTGCTCCAAATACCATGAATTGGGCGGCGAGTCTGAGTTGGCCAGGGATTTTGCATTTTCGATCGACAATACTTGTTTTTCAACCTTATTGATTATCCAGCTTTACGCAACTCTGCTAGGCGGTCGAAGACTACCACAGCGGTTGACTCTGGCTCCAGAGAAAAAACGCCTCCTTCAACTCTTGAAAGCACTGCAGAGAACAATCGTGTTTTGAATTTCCATCCAGCACTGGAGCCTGAGAAGAGTGCCGTATTTACAGGTGCTCAAAATCTGCTGTGAACTGGAGCATTGAAGGATGGGGTATCTATCTGCTAATCTTGGCTTCTAACGGTCGTTTTTGTCTCCCTGCCCCACCACTGTATCCAGACGGGTCGTGCAAACCAGAAAGCAACAAAAGTAGGTGCAAAGGCAAAAGCTTGTGGGCATGGCATTCATAGTCTCTTGGCATTTGACCTTTACACATTACATATCGGATCCCACAGGGCACTGTGGATAAATGACATTTTTCCTTGCTAACTTGTTCGCAACTAGAACCTGCGAAGATTGAAGGTTTGCCCTTCGGAGCATATAGCACAGTACGAGCTCTATCTTCTGTTGTACAAGGAGAAAACGTGAAGTTTGAAAATTCGGTAACCCCAAATACAATGAAAAAATTAGTACTAGAACAGTAAGTTCAAATTATCTGACTGTCCAGATGGCCTTTGGATAAGAAATCCTGCTACAGTTCCACAAATGGAAAAGTGGAATCAAGATCTTGAGTGAATGTGATATGTTAAACATTCTAGGGACATCACGCAGGCAAAACTACGAAACTCAGTGAGAATCACGATGACAGGAAAGAAGAGCATCTGCAGCAGAATCCAGGTCCTGGGGAAAGAAAACCCTGCAGAACAACACATTACGTAGCAGATGGCGGAACTTTGAATATTAAAATTAGTTGAGATATGACCCATAAGCCTGATTCCTATGTTCAACTTTGACTTAGCTACATTTTTTTTTTACACAATAATTAACCAACCAATATGGTCAAAAGGGCAGAATATCAATTTCCACTTCTGTACAGTTGCATCGCTTTGTGGAATACTTTGTGATATCTAAACAAACACAGGAACCAAGGGAACTCCAAAAAGTGCTTACCTGCAGGTGTTATGGTAAATAGTTCTGCTTATTTGATCCATGTCATTAATACCTTTGCAGCCAGCCACAACCTCTAGAACTTGCCTGGAAACAGTTGCATTGCTTAAGAAACATAGAAAACCCAAGAGCCAAAAAAAGTATAAAAAAAAGGTCTCCACTATCACTAACTCTAACTGCTGAAATGCAATACAAAAAGCACACTTGCTAAAGAAGCATTAGTCACAAGGCTATAGATTAGGAGGGTTTATAACTTAAGGAAAAATCTGTTGTCCACAGTTTACAGATGATGTGACATGGAAAATTGTGGAAGCATAACAGAAAGTGGAAACAGACATTGATTACCTATGTCTGCACTCCCAAACAAGAAAGTTCACATTATAAAGGAGCAAAAATGGAATGTCCTTTTATAATGCAGTAGATTTGATAGTTACTAAGACAGCTACAATACTGATAGCAACTTCTAATGTGATCAAAAGTTTTCCATGCTCAGATACTCCAGGACATATATGATGTGCTTTGTGAAAATGCATATAACAAAACTAGATGAGGCAATGGACAGAATCTTCACTTACCGAACAAAGCAAGGTTCATTGCGTCCTTTAACAACAGAGTCCTCACTATACTTCTCTTTTTTCTTAGAAGGCCACAAAGACTTCACGAAATTAATCCCAGCGTGAGTGCTCTTGACTTCACAGTATGGAGAATCTGTCTCTATCATCATTCTTTCAACAGGAATGCCCCTTACAACATCGAGATTCTCAGTCGTCTTCAGAGAGCAACCATTAACACCTATTTTGTGGAACTCAATAAAGAGTTATTTGAAAACAGCAACTAATAGCTTGGAAATCAAACCGCAACAAAATGTTCTTATGATGCATGGTTCTTATGTAGGGAACAGTTAACAATGTCTCAGACAATTAAATTTGTGTTCAGCACAAGTGCACAATTGAATTTGGGCTATTGATTTTTGAACTTACACCTGCCATGATGTCCTAAATTTCATGATGCAATCTTGTAGGATTTTAATGATTTTCATGTTTGAGATATATATATATATATAGCGAGAGAGAGAGAGAGAGAGAGAGGAGAAACTCTGCTCACCAGAAAATTCCACTCAGTAAAAATGTTGCATACCTTTTGACCGTTCTTATGTTTTTTGCTTCAGTTCTCAAGTAATATCACAACAAAGGGAACTACTTTAGGTATTACACAAGCTTCTGTTAAAGTATGCCCTAAGAATTGCAATAGTGCCTGTCTCTGCAAGAACTTATAGCTATATATGTATTGCAAGCACGAATTGTAGGGGCTCCATAATTGGTACTCTACAGCAGAACTTGCAAAATTAAGCTCTCATGATAACATCTATAATGCTGTCCAAGATTGCATATCATATACTATATCATCAGGTGGAGATCATGTAACTCTGTCTACACATATAACAAGAAAATACTGGAAAATAGAATACAAGTGACCAAGCTAGCAGAGTCCTCACTATAGTTATTACCTATATACAAACTGTTAAAGGAAAGAAGCTTGTCACGGTCTTCGGCACTACCAGTAAATGAATGAGTGACCCCAGCACTGAATCTGCATAAATATAATAAAGTCAGTTCACATGCATCAACATGAAGACATGCTACTTGGTAAAGCCTCAAATATGGCTAAAACATATGCAGATATATCTATCTGGAATTATTTGATTCCATTATTTGCAGAGCAGAGAAAACTCACTTATCCTTGTTACGCTCTACAATTTCACAGAAATCTTCTGCAGCTGCTCGCATATGTAGAAACATAGGCAACTTTGTCACATATGCTAATTCAAATTGCTTCTCAAAATACCTGCATTTTCAATATATATAGTGATGCAAAAAAGACAACACTTGGTTAGATCAGAGTGATGCGGAGTAAAGTAAAACCATGGAAACTAAGTCTCTTGGTAGCTGCTTACTTCTTTTGAACATCTGATGGGCAAAAGTGAAGCCTGTCATAATCCAGCCCACACTCACCAATTGCTACTACCTTAAAATCAGGTACAAAGAACAGCATAAATTATGGCAAAGATGCAAATTATAAATAGAAATAAAATACTAAATAGAAGATGACATGGATAGAGTTGTCAACCATTAAGCACATAACGAAATGTGGAAATTTTGCTTTAAAGTAACCAATAGACAACTTAAAATCCAAGCAGTTACCCTGTCAGGAGAATTGTGTCAATTTGTTACCATAAACAAAAGACAGCATAATAATTCATGCTTAACAGTTTATATTGTTGGAAAAACTGGAAGTAAAACATTGAAACCAAAATAAACAGCACTATAACTAATGTCAAAAAAATCCAAATTTTTCACCCACGATTCAAGTTCTATTGAGTAATGAACTCCCTAAAGGTAGAAGATAGGTAGATGGTAATATAAGGAAACCCCCAAATTTCTAAAATATATATCATATCTTTTGTTGTAAATAAATTCTATGATGCCTTAGCATTTACTTGTGTGCAAAATTGTTGAAACTTACTTTCCCTTTCTGAATTCCCTCTTTGGCTAATGACAGAAGAGCCTGAAAATGTGTCTCTGGATCTGCACTCTCCTCAAACTCCTAAAAGGATACAGAAATGAACTAGGTTCAAAAGAAATCTCCAACCAAACTGCACGATTCACATATATAAATGGAAGACAGGCAAAATAAAGAAATAAATAAAGTACCAAACTTTAAGAAACAAAAACCAACCTGGCATCTTGTTGGGTGCACACCAACAGTACAGAAAAGCCTTCCTGTTGCATACAGCATGTTATGGAATGAATAAAAACATGTGCTCAAAAAACACACACAACCAACCCCCAGTACGGGGTGACCAAAAAAAGAGGTAGAAGATAAAGAGGAGCATGAGAAGCAAGTAACACAACCATCTGTCTCTGCAATGGCAAGAGCTTCCTTTGATTCCTCCAGGGATCCACCAGTCACCTACAACAACAAATAGAAATCCAATCATTGTAAATAATTTTTCCTATTTTTCTTAGAGGGCATCCTATTGCATGAGAAATCCACAATGTAAGGTCCAGGGAAAGGTCAAATATATGCAACTTTACGCCTACTTTCACGAAAAGCCTGATTGATTCCGCTTTTCATATTCATTTTCAACTATTTTATGCTTCTAAATCACCATTAAAAAAAAAAAATAAAAAAGAAAGCTTAACTTTATCATCCTCAGAAGAAAGCAACCGAGCTAAAAGTTATAACACTGAATCATAATCGCACCGCCATCTATGAAATTAGTTGATAATCTTAGAAATTCCAGTTTAAGAGCTTACGATTACCGAAATTACATGAGATTAAAAAAGAAACAAAAAAAAAACAAACAGCAAAGCACGAACAAGAGTGAAAAAGTGCTACGAGCTAACATGGCAGAAAAGATATTAGAGAAGATTTACTTACAATGATTCGATCCACGCCAGAGCTCCAAGCCCGGCTCAACACAGTGGCTATATCGGCAACATGGTGTTGCTTTGCATTGTAGATTCCCTTAAACATGCCATCTGCACGGATCTTGAAACACCCATTTGCTTAAAGGAAGAGAAAGAGGCTTAAGTAAGAGCGGAAATGACGGAGAAGTCAGAGTGTTCGATGAAATGCCCCACTGACCTGTAAAGTTAACCGCTATGTCTGTTTTGAGAGATTGAACACAACGACAGAGAGAAAAAAACACAAAAGAGGGGAGAAAAAAAAAAGAAAACACAAGGTCAGATGGCAGATATCTTGAAGAAACAAAGAGAAAGCCGAAGGATGATAAAGTAAGGTTTTTTTTTTGGGGGGGGAGATTCAAGCAGCACTTGCCTATCATTCTTACCGTCCCCATGACCGACACGCAGCAAAGCGCAGGCAATCTGTGCAACTGAGCTTCGGTTTGGGTCAGTCGCTGTCTAATACCCAGTGGGTTAGATTCCCATCGGCTACAGTGTTATTGTAACCAACTCACAGACCCGCCCGTTTTTGGTTGCTCTCGCAATTTTATTTTCTAATTTGAAAACAGGCTTCCAAGATTTGACTACCTTGATGTTATGGAAAATGAGAACAATCCATTGATTTCCTGAATTTTGTCAGATATCGATTGTGTATTTATTTCCCAGATGAAAAGAACTTTGTAAATCAGCGTCTAATTGATAAAAGTGAATACCGTCGTATAATTTATATCGCATGAATAATATTTAATATTAAAAATATGATAATTTTTTTATATAAAATTCATATAATATAAAATATTATTTATATAATAATAAAGTATATTGTATTTATTTATATTTACTTGGTAACGGGTTGACGTAGTTAGGCGCATCTCAGATTAAAAGAAAAAGTCATGGTCTCATTGCTTATTTCCATTTGCAACGAGGCCATCTTGGGCCCCCAAGAGGCCTCGACTCCTTCAATTGAAGGCTTATCGTGTATTCCTACTTTTCCTGATTGTTGATCCGCTAGCTGCAAGCTTCGAAATACAAACGACGAGGAGTTCAAGCCCTGGGTATCACTGCACTAAGAACAGTAACAGATATTCCAAATCCTCTCTTTAGAAGCCACCCCCGTTTGATTAACCCTTTAAAAGGCACGTCTGCCCGAAATTATTAATTAAGGAGAAAATTTCAATTACATTCGTCTGAAATATGATTCCGTAAGCAAGGTACGCGTAACATCAGAACGAATTGTGACACAGCAAAACACAGATTGTAAGAGGGGATTCTCCGACAAAAGCATCTCTCATCGACAAGATCAATGTCATTTCATGTATTGCCCATGCTTTCCTAGGATACAATATACAGAAATATTCAGGGCTCTCAAGCCAAATGCCTCCAAGTGATATGCATGCGACCCAACTACGGCACCCCATCAAACCCAACTCTCCAAAGACTAAAAGTAACAAATAATCGAATCAACTAACTTGCATCCGAGTAAAATGTAAAGCCGGAAGGCCGGACGGAGCCGCCACCGCCATCGGTTTACCATGGCCTCACCGTGAACAGTACCACCAAGATGATCACCAGCAGAAGAATGATAGCATAGCAAGTCCATTTCCTGGTATTCTTTTGGTGCTTTTTTGCAATCTGCAACCGGTCGGTCCCGCGGCGGACATAAGAATTAGCTCTCTGCATGTTGCTCTCAATGTCGTCCAATTGTTCACCTTGAGCTTGAACCAACACAGCCATGTCCAAGAATACTTGGTGCAACTCCTTGAGGTTCTTCTCTATCTCCTTCACAGCATCGTGTCGCTCCTGAATCTCTTTTATCGTATCTAAAACCCTGCCCCTGCCTTGCTCTTGAATTGCCTTCTGCAGGAAAGTCTCACTCTCACCTGCACAAGCAAAGCCAAACTTTTCAAATCTGTTGAGAGATTTCAACAAATTCTCATCTCAAAGTTTATGCTCCACCCTTCCGGGTCTCAATTTCTCACACAAATCCAATTCAAAATCAACACTTTCAATTTCCCATTTCTAAAAACATAAATGATCGGTAAATAAATAAATCTTACAAAAGCATTGTCACAAAACAATATTAATATTATAGCAAGCATACGTTTAGTTAATGGTCAAAATCATCAAAAATCTGGCAAAAGTCAAAGTCATAAAAGAAGAGTATCAAAAAAAAAAACAAAAAAGGGAAACAAACTAACCCGTGGAGATTAAGAGATCGAGCGTCCTCTCGTCAGGATTCTCGCCGGTCACCGTGATATACCTTCTCTGTACGGTCTCTCTATACTCGATCGATATCTTCTCTCTCAAGCAACTAAAGCTCTCCATCGTGTCCTTCAGCTTCTTCCTCAACCCGCTGACCACGGAGGTCTGTGTCCGGTCGGAAGACGACCCGGGTCCGCACCCGGGAAGGTTACGGTTGGCGGCGTTGGAGCGGTCGAGGGCCTCGAGTCGGGCCTTGATCAGCTTGGCCTTCTTGAGAGCCAAGGCAACGTCAGCATCCATCCGGGCCCGCAAGTCCTTGACGGCCTTGGCGTTGTGTAGGGTCTTGCTCTGCTCGTGAGACGACCGGAGGCTCTCGTTCAGCCGCTCCAGCCCCTTGAGCTCGTCCTTGACGGACTCCACGTCGTCGAAGAACTTGTTGAGGTCGACGCCGCCGGTGTTGGAATCCGCCGCCTCCGACATCTGGATGACGTGGTGATCCGGGGAAGCATCCTGGCTGCGGGAGCGAGAGAAAGAGCGCGAGAACAGATCATTCATCTTCTCAATCTCGCTATTATCTATCAAAAACAAAACAAACAAATATATCTATATATAATCGACGAGAGCTGGTCGACAACAAGACAGAAAGGACTTAAAAGATTGTAAGACAAGAACTGGGTTTTCAAGGTAAGGGGTTAAAAAAGACAAGTAGCAGAAAGAAAGAAGAAACGAAGAAGGGACTTTTAATGGGTGAAGAAGCAGAGAAATGGAAATGGGTTTTTGATGGGGCGTACGGGGTGAAGGTCGGAGGAATGTTCGCATGGGCCACTGATTCAACTACTCATTTTTTACGTTTTCTTCTTTGTAGGGCGAGAGAGGGAAGAAGTCAATTACAATTTGTTGAGCGCATGCGGACGGAGGCTTGTGTGTGGAATGCTCTTTTATAGAGCTAGAGAAATTTGTGAAAGGACCCCGCTACAAGGGACGAGCCTCGTGGACGGGGTCACGAAGAGAGGGAGGAAGTTAATGGGACTCGCGTGGATCTCTCTCCCTCTTTTTTTTTTTTATTATTATTTTTGTTATTTTGATTTTTTCACAAAAGCGTGCCAATATTACTGTTTTTAAAGAAAATATGTGATGTTTAAATAAATAAGATAAATGTACATACAGTATATACGATAAGTATATATAAGTAACAACGATGTATGTGCAATATGTATAAAGGTGAGTCTCACTTATTGTTTTTAAGAGCATGCAGGTCTCATTTTTTCAAAAAAAACAGGTGAGGTCTAAACAAACGAGATAAATATATATATACAATACATATATAATATGTGTATATATGCAATAACAATGTGCATACAAACACATTTTATTAATTATATATATATATATATATATATATATATTATTAGCTGTATACGCATTTTACTTAGTTGTACCTAAGTCACATTCTGAAAAAAAAAAAAAACTGAAAGTAGGTGAGAGCCGAGTGAGTCTCATCGTGCCAAGTAAACCCCATCGCTGACTCGCCGGTTTTGTCCCCGGCCTGCTAACTTTTTTCTCTGTGAAAATGGAAGAGGAAACATCTTGGCAAAAGGGGTGGAGGTGTGCACTCGATGGAAAGACAGCGCAAGGAGTTGGGAAGAACAGGAAAGAGTCTTCTTCTTAGGGGGTTAAGTTTAAACCGGCAAGTGCTTTTGTTAGGACCCGCGCTTGTCAAGTACAAAAACTCCTGTGGATTTTGGGCTTTTCGTACTTTTAAATAAAGTGTAAAATAAATAAATAAATAAAAAGATGAGACTGGCCCTGGCCGTGTTAATTTGAAGTTTACCCTCTTTATCTGTTTCTGATTCTCTTGCTTCCCTTCTAGATTCTCTTGTCAACTGTCCTTTTTGGATTTCTTCGGTGAGAAAAGAAAGCTTAATAGTCCATGCTCGCCACTTGGCATGCATGTTTTCCAAGAGAGTGTTAGGAAAAGTTTGCTCGTTTCTCTTGCCGCCATTGATTTTTCCACCATCAGAACTGTCAAAACTGCTCAAAGTATTCTTAGATTTGATGCTGTTTCCAGGTATGGAATGAGAATGGAAGTGGCCGTAACTGTCGAACATGTTGAACAGTCAGAGGAATACTGCGATGGATGTGGTCAACTATCACATACGTCTAAAGACATGTCATAGATGTCTAGAAATAGGGCATGACTGACATGACCAGTCCTGGAACCATTTAGAACAAATATGCAAGAGTGGAAGTAATTCAACGCATGCGCGTACATATACCGTGTTGGCGTGCCTGGGCACTCGCGCATAGAACTGCAAAAATACTGGCAGCACATGTAGCCGTTAAATCTTGTTTGCATTCATAATTATTCGGAGCAGAAAATTTTTTCCCGGAAATAATATGATATGTAAAGTCTGACAGATTGCTCAGGGGCCGAGTTTGACCTTTACTTGGTCCTCCAGATAGACACGCATCAATATAATTAAAAATGGCAATGAAAAGCAGAGGCTAATCCCCAGAAGACCAGGTGGCCATGCATTGCATTCATCTTCATTTCCACTATTATTACAAGGGCAAAATGGTGTTGTTTGGTTCCTACCTCACTAAGCCTTTTGTCGATTCCTATTCTTTTATGTGAAAAATAATGAATACATTGAAACAATCATTTACAAAATTAAAATGTACCATCCTCATCTGACATAGTTACGAGCCAGACAAGCAAGCCAAAATATCAATCAGACTGGATGACAGTAAGATAATATGGATACCCCGGACTCCTCCCGGAGGACTGTCTAGTATCTCCTGAATCTCCTTGTCCTTCAACGGGTAGAAGATTCCAATTCAAAACATAGTTTGAAAGATCATATATACCGGGGGCGAATACACAAACCCTGAGTGGAATTTCGGTAGAGGACATTGGCTTAAGTTGGACTCTTGTGGAGCTTGGGCTACACCAAATAAATGGAGAGACACTTTCTGGGGATAGCGTGTTCCCAACGCGAGTTCCAAGTACATCAGGTTTAATCTTAATGTCATTTACCAGAGACACATCGTGCCACCCAGCTTGGTTTGCAGTAGCAAGTGCACTCAAATCACTTGATTCACTGCTGCTACTAGTGGAATGGAGGGTGTTCATGCTCACAGATGCAATGGCATCTGATGAGTTGTAAATATTCATCATCAATTTTACTTCACAGAATGAAACAGAAAAGTCATGACGTCTGGTACGAGGCCCATCAATTACCCAAGATATCGGGCTTGTGCTTGCAGTACTGTAGGTGGAAAGTTTAAGGTCAGCATAGCAAAGTATGGAATAAACAACGACTTCAAATGATGAAACAGTAGGTTTAACATTTTTATGAGCCTTGCCTGCAGTGACATTGATGATGAGAAAAAAGTAGAGGTGCATCACAGAAAGCAGGGTCTCTATCACCTTTAAGAGGCCGAGAGATCAGAATAAAGTCCACTGTATTCGCAGCATCCTGACAAATACAAAACAAAAGGCTGAAATACTTCTAGTTCTACAGCAGCCAATACAAGACAGAAATCAGAGGTAAACAGACAGTCCAATGCAATCAAAACAGTTTGTCTGCTGGAGTCCTTTCATCAAACAAAAACAATAAATAAAAAATTAAGAACCGACAGTAGTATAGGTGCCTAATTCATCAATAACTGATTCAACTCATGCAGACAAATATGAGGTGAAAAAATATTTTCCAACTTTTATAGAAAATCCATTTGAAATATCACACAGATGGTGGGTGGTACAGGTGATAATAGTAAAGATCAACAATGATGAATGCCAAACACAGTCACAATCAGGATTCACGAACCTGATTAGGCATTCCATTCTGCAATCTTTCACAATCATGGAAATCTGCCAAAGGCGAGCTAGATACGTCAAAAAGAGCTTCCTTGCATCCCTCAGGAGCCAAACTTAAGTAACTTCCATGAAGATGGGAAAGAGATGAAATATTTTCTTCAATAGGCGATGATTTCCTACAACTCTGAAGCCCAAACAATTATTGAATCAGCTAAAAGACTTGCAGAGTATAATTTAGTGAATTCAAAACAATGCTGTGGGCTGGTTCAAGTTGTAGGGGCCTAGGAGGATTAGACTTGGATGGTGGGTCAGGCACATGTCTCCAGTTCAAATCCCAATGAGTGCTAAGTGCAAACAATAACCATTAGGGGCATCACCTCTGGCTTTTGGATCATATCTCACCCAAACATGAGAACAGGGCAGTCAACATGCACCTAGAAGATTAAGTCAGGCCATCAGGCCTGCTTGCTATCAAATAAAAATGAACATAACAAATCCTCTAGATATGTTAAAGACATAGAACACCTAGGTTCTAAACCTTTGTTTGACAAGTTAACATGAGCAAAGACATTTTGAAATTGAAGCAACATTCCAAAATATCAGTTCACATGAAATCTGGAGCACAAAATCTCTAATGTAGAATGGAAAACTAAGCGAAGGTGATTCAAACAAGTACCACTAGAACATGATAAATCTGGAAATGTGGACCTACCAATGGCAATACGCCAAGGAATTAAATAACATTTCTGGTTCACAAACCAATGTAACATACACCAGTGTAATGCACCGGACAATACTGATGATCTAAAACATAATATCTTAGAATGCTGATTCTCATACCTTGAGCATAAAGAAAAATGACAATGCTTGACCAGAAACCAGACATCGTGAAGGAAGCATGGTATCAACAGGTTGAAGCAGTGAAATCTCCCACTTGTGTCCAACAGATGACAATTGATTAAGCTGGAAATTTTCTGAACTAGTTTTGTTGATGACATCCATACGAACAAGGAACTCATGCAATCTCGATGGGCAAGGACTAACTCTAAATGACACATCCATTGATGGCAAAACCTATGATGCAAGAATAAACAATTTAAAATTGATTGAGGGGAACAGTTTGAACCAACTAAGGGTTAAATGAATCAACAAAGAAGGATCACATGCATGAAAAGCCATGCAACAAAAGTTAAATGTCATGTCTATCCAAGACAAATTCTTTGATATCAACAAAAATATCCACCAGAAGTTTACAAATTTTCACCCTGTATATTTGGTCCAATCTAGTTAAGAGTATAAAGTGGCATTTGGTCTGGCTTACAATGTTGATGGGCCTCACCACTTCCTGACTTTTAGGTGGATATGAGTTTCATAACAAGATATCAGAACTTAGTTTCACCCTCCCTTGTCTATACCCAATGGTTCAGCCCCTTCCAAGTGTTTGTTCAGTTTAAACCCAATACTAGTGGAGCCTAGTATGTGTCTTTGGTGCATTACTCAATTCAAGTTTCATTGTGTGTGGTGCTAGGCTTGAGGGCGTGTTAAGAGGTGTAAAATCCCATACCAAAAAAGTAAATTAACATTGCCTAGCTTACAACGTTGATGGGCTTTACTCACTCCCTTGTCTACATCCAGTGGTTCAGGCCCTTCAATGTGTTCAGTTTAAATCAGTTTAACCCAATCCTAGTCAAGCCTAGCACCTCTATTTGGCCCATTAACCAGTTCAAGTTTTGTTGTTACATGTGCTCATCAGACCTAGCATGTGTCGAGGGGCATGGTAAGAGTATGATGACCTCAACTGATTTACAATGTTGATGGGCTTTGCCAACAAGACTTAAGCTTTTAAGTGGATATGGAACTTCACAGCAAATCCCAAGCACCCATTGAGATTTTAAATAATAGGAGTATGGACTTGGATTTTTGTTTGGGAGCAGGATCTACCCTAAAATATCCATGTATCATATTCAAGTGCATACCTGCATGTTATAATGCATGCGTAGGGTGCGGTATCTCATGGCACTTGATGCATCTCCCATCTCGTAGTATATCACAATACACAACGAAATGTTTCCTGGACTTGCAGCCCGAAACCAAAGAGGCCACCGAAAGGGTGTTTCCCCTTGTATTATAATATCCTGATTTCCACGGCAGATATAAGCATAAAAAAGCAAGATTGCCAAATGACAGTTTCATGTTATGCCAAAAGACAACACACAGAGGAAGCTTCTGATACTGACCTCAGGAAATAGAAAAAGACCACGAGAAACCATTTCAGGATTAGCCAGGACACCCTTTTGTTCAACATTTGTCTTCTTTTCCAAGCACAAGGGAATCTCTGCATTCAAATCATCTTGGTTCCCAATATTAAGAAATCTAGGATGACTGATCTTCATCTTCAGATTCTGCCAAGAAATAATCCACCTTACAAAGAAAGAGAAATATGCCCGCTTGCATCTAGACATAAACATAAAGGCTATCTAAGATCTACCTGTCCTTGATTGACAAAGGTAAAGTGTGGACTGTCTTTTGGCTTGAAAAATTTTCCAAGTAAAATAACAGAGTATAAAATCATCAAATCAATTACATAGAAGGCAAACCTAATTTGATTACCTAAGTAATCAAGATGTTTATTAGCATTTGGCAGAGTAAGTACAACAATAGGAGGGAAGCAAGGGGCATACCTTCACAGAAAACTCAGATTGACTCCTCAGCTCTAAAACAAGATGCCGTAAATCTCCTGCATGTGCTATTCTGGGTAGACCACGAATCAAACCCTCAAGCCTGGGCAGACTCTGCACATGAAAGAAAATAAAAATGAGAAAAAGAAATGTTTGCTCCAACTTGGCCTACAATGATTCAATAGAAAAAGAAATGTTGGGAAAACTTTTCTTCTTTTTTCTTTGTTCTTTTTTTTTTCCCCTCTCCCAGGACAGGACGGAGGAAGAGAGAATTTTCTAGCACCTTGATCACCACAAATTTCATGTCATTAGTAGAGGAATGCTTAGCTTTCCTCCTTCCTTTTGCCGTTTTCTTCACAGCACTGGACTCAAAGTTTTGAAAGCCAATAACAGAACCTGACAACTTCCATCTGACCCCAAGAATTTTTAGGATGCCTTCTGCTGCTGGAGTGACTGTCAGTTGCACCTGAAAAGCAGAAAGGATTGAAACATAACTTCTACAGACAGCTGAAGAACAAGATGTCGCTGAAAATAATATTGGGAAATGGATTCTGATTATCTACACATAAATGGCCCTTTGCCCTTTACAACTGACCAC
The DNA here is from genome assembly GCA_019804595.1 of Bruguiera parviflora. Lineage (NCBI taxonomy): Eukaryota > Viridiplantae > Streptophyta > Magnoliopsida > Malpighiales > Rhizophoraceae > Bruguiera > Bruguiera parviflora. The sequence goes on along the minus strand of CM034048.1, from coordinate 5,299,487 downwards.
TTTGAGACAGATATGGAAAAGATGTTCATATACTATCATCTAAACCATTTAGAAATGTGGAATGGCTATAGTGGATTTCATCTAATCAGCCCAAATGGTGTCCAAGCACACAAGGCTCCCACAATGTGGGGTCTAAGTAAGGGTCAAACATATGCAACTTCTTTTTATTTTTCCATAAAGAGTGTTTCTGTGACTTGACTACACAAAGGCTTGCCCTTTATTTTGTCTAATCAGCTAATTTAAATTAATTTTGCAGTTACAGATTTCCTAGGAAAGGTGCAAAAGTTAGGTTGAGATAGAGAAATTCAAAGATTCAAGCCTGCCTCAACATCATTCTGCTATTCAGTGCCTCCTCATGCAACAAGTGAAGCTTTTCAAACAAGAAGCAAGACAATTCATATGTTTTCTCCTAGAAATCTTAATGTCAGCTGCACATGTAAAATAAGATTGGCCACTGAACACTTAATTAGTAATCTCATATGATGCAGAACCTTTTTCAGAGTGTTCTAAACATGTCTCAATGACTAATTGCCAGAAGGGATACCAAATTGTATCATAGACTACTTTTTTCATCTTTAAATCTCCATGTATTGCTTAGTTACAGAACAACCACCACATCAACCAGTCTGACAACAGAACAAGTAAAGGGAGACGTAAGATTGACAGATAACATGGTGCAAAGGTAAAGGTCCATGCTACACTATTCACTCAATTCATTTCCACACATAGATTGGACACACGGTGTATATAACCACTCTAGTTATTTGAACAAGAAAGCAAATCTTCGAAAGTTTAGCATTGATCTGGGGGAATTGCTTACCAAATTGGTTTCATGCCCTCCCAAGGAGAAGTTGACCTCAGACGAAGTAAACGTCAAACTGTCTGACTCCATATTTCTGCTGGCATGAAGCAAATCCAAATTTACAGTTGTAAAACGAAAAGAGAAACACACAAGACAATAGATTTGCCCCAATGGAAAATGAATTCACAATAAAGAAAAACAAAAGGCTAAGAGATTTTGCATACATACCCAGATTTTCTAAATTCTTCTTTATCCAAAGTTTCAATGGATGTGCTATCTGGATCTTCACCTTCATTAAAATATTGATCACCCACTTTTGCCAACTAACTTTTCCAGGATAACAGAAAATATTAACATGAGAAGGAAGACCTCAAGTAGCTCACCAGATTTTGTCTCATCTGATCTCTCAGAAAGTTCACATATCAAAGAAACACTAGATATGGAAATAGGTACTTGTAGAGGGTTCTCAAACATAATATCCACCTTTATTGCTTCTGTAAAAGGCAAATGGAAACATATGAATACAGTGTTTGTATTGCAAAGGCCCCTTTGCCCTTTGTGTCTGTTCTAATGTAGTTCAGCATCTTAAAGAATAGTGAAGCAAAAGAAAAAGCCCTTATTCCACACATTTCCTTTCTAAAACAGAGGCAAGCAGAATAAGAAAGGGGACCGGAGAATTATGTGAAGAGCTAATAAATAAATCACCAAATGAGTTTGTATTCTTGCAAGGACTCAGCAACACTTCTTTATAATATTGTACGCCAAAATCAGTCCAATATAACAAATCCCTTAGAACCCAGTTGAAAAGCTTCAAGCAGAAAAAGGACATCTATATTTCTTAAAACATACATAAGGAGTCATCAACAGCTGTGTTATATTCAAAGCACAACTTTATGTCAAATACTATCACCTTCATACCTCCAGCCACACAAATATTTGATTCTTTGTATCTCTTTGGGAGAAGCTTTGATTGTACTTCCAGCCAGTTAGTCCTAGAAGCAGGCAATGATGGAACTATGTCCTCCTCCAATGACTGCCACACAACTTCCCTAACACCAGCCTAGGAATGTTCAAAAGAAACAACAGATCAACTATAATTAATCCAAGCCAGTTTTAAAAGCAAATCTATAACTTTACCAGTTAAATATTTGGTAGCTCGGAAATTCATAACATCAATTAAATGTTTGCTTCACTTTTCAGATGTTCACAGCACCAAAAGACATTCATGTCATTTCTTAACCAACCACTAAATTTGACCAGCCATGACTAATTTGTTAAAGCACCTAAGCATAATCTGTGAGCAGTTACTTAAAAAATAGAACCAATGACCAGCAGGATCCCCTCTTGGGAGAACTGGCGCATAATCATCATTCAAGAAAAATCAATCAACCAAGTAGCAATGCCAAACCAGATATTTTGAGCATAGTGCAATATGAACCCAACTAAAGTAAGGACAAACACCCAGACACACAAACAAGTGCATCACCCACTGGACACTACACCAATGTAGGCAATTATAAATATCTGTAAAGTTTGTGGTCTAAAACCAGATGTTTCACACCTAGTGTAATCAGGACCAAACTTAACTAAGTGTAAACATCCAGTCACACATGCATGTGCATGCACTCAAGCGCATTCACATATGAGCATCACACTTACAAATGTGAATAAATGTACAATATAAATAACCTAGTAAACTAATAAAGTAAGAGATGGCAAGGGACTGTGGCATCCTCAAATCTATAAGTGAAAAAGGGCCAATGCTATTGGAAAAGGTAACTAACCACAACTTACCGCAGCAGGTGATGCATAGGTTCGATGGTCTTCAAAAATGACCTTAAGTGATGAGATGTTGATGACAGGCAATCGAAGTTTCAATACCTCAAATGTCTTCCCTGTTTTCTGCATTGACCACAAATAAGGCAGTAAAATTCAGGAGAAAGTTTCCATAATGGAAACAGAAAGGAAACAAAATGGTGCATACATTTTGATGGGTGACTGCCTAAATTAGTGGCAGTCACAAGGTTCTAATCATTTGATTCAGATTAAGTAATTTATTGCTGTCTGTAAGCTCCTCCACCATTGGAGGACCATCACATTTTGTCACGTGTCAAGGTAAAAGTGGGACTTTGTGCAACTCTACAATTACGCTGAAGGAATTATAGAATTTTCAGCCTCAGTATTTCGTTTACTCCCCTGCTCCCATAATTGAATTTCAATTGCAGCGCATGTTTTATGGTGGACAGTTCTTTTGTCCACACTTTAAACCTTGACAGATAATAACTAAGCCAACTCCTACTACTTCACCTAAGATTTTAAGTTCAGTAATTCTTTGGTAGAACCAACAGACAACAGGAACAGTGATGGAATTTGTTCCAAACAGAAAGACAAACAGGGTTTCAGCACTGTCAAATAACACCAATGACATTAGAATGGACTGAATCAATATAATAGGGTCTTAATCAAATATACGGGCTATCTTTAGAACAACCCCAATGAAAATCTCAGGGCAGAGGTGAAATGAGCCAATATTATGAATGAGTTAAACTCTCAGACAGGGGCTATCAACATTTCAAGTGAATCCAGACACTTGAACTGTTTCAGAAAGATATCAAGAATTAAAAAGGTTAATGCATCACAAATGCAACAATCCAATTTGATCTAGATAAATCACATTACTAAATTAAGCCATGTGGAGGATAAGGGTTAGTCTTTTGACAGTTCTAACACATTGGAGTTTACCCTCTCTAACATCTGATGAAGAAAGAAAACAAAAGGTAGCACACACCTGAACAACTTCAAGAAAGTCTCTCAGGAATAACTCCTGCATTGTCTTGGATTGATGACTACAGGCCAGGATTTCCAACATATGTTTGGCAGCCACATCATACATCCCAAGAAAAGCATACCATCTGCATCAAATAAGTTGGGAAAAAATCTTTTAAATCGTAACCTCTAGACTGCGAATATTTATCATGCAATCTCCAGCTGCATCAACATGAAACAACTTACTGGCCAATATGGAAATGAACGTGATCATTGATGTAATTCCATGTGGTTCCTTTGTAAACTGAGGTGGCGCTTTTATATGTGCGAACTGCATGTTTAATCTAAAGAGGGGTGGAAGAATCTTCAGAAGAAGAGACATAGAAAGATGTAGGTAGAAATTCACATTACCCCAAGTACCTGATCACATTTTCTATACAGATCTCCTGAAAGAATAAGATGGAATCCATATTTGTGTAGCATGGGTGGTTGGGACAGTAAGTAGCAATAAGATGCTTGCTCAAGCATGACAGCTGAATGCAAAGGTTCCTTTACACACAGAGAGAGTAAGAGAGACAGAGGAGGACAGAGAGAGAAGAAGAAGAACAGAAGAAATAAGAAGGAAAAGAAGAAGTTTTTCAGAAACAGAAAGTAATATCCTCATCAGTTTGAGTTCCCAGACAGCATAAGCATCACCTCACTGCAAATGCGGAAGTAAACAGTTGCAGCTTCTTTATATTGTCCTCTTGCCTTTAACATCTCTACCCACAAAAGACCACAGCGAGCAGCATTTTGCAGACCACCTGAACCAATTCTCTGAAACAATACCAAGTTCAATGTAACAAAACATAATGATAAAGACTAACCAAGATATCATCAAGCAATAAACAGATACATACTGAGTAAGTAGTGAATGCATTTTCCATACAGTACTCTGATTCTTTTCTTGATTGATCTGACATGAAGTATGCAAGCCCCATCATTTCCTGTACAAATTAACAGACACTCAGGGATACTGCAAGAGTGGATGATTAATCATGTATTGTAAGAATATACGATCTCCGTAAGGACAGATATAGAGCTTCAAGCAGATAAAGAAACCACTTCATGAACAGTGTTTTTCTTGGTAATTAGATAGATATTTGAACACTGGAATATTCAAGTTAGTGAATCAACCTTGTAAGTTGAAACCAAAAGGTTTAAGCAATGGCAAACATCCACAAAAATTACTAAAGTAATATAAATCCATCGAAAGCTAAAACCTATGTTAAGCTGGCTTTCCATTTAATGTTTATCACAAAATTTTTCAGCCCCAAACCAATACACACTAAAATATACAGAAAAGAGTGACCACATAAATAGCTATCTCACTCCTTTCTCTCCAATAGATTCTGTTATCCAAGTGTTACAACTTTCAACATATCATACAATCAAGAACAACTACTAAAATGCACCACAAAAGACAACAGCTAAAAGAGCCAAGGTATGAAGTTACCTGCACGCCAGCATAGCGCTTCCAAGCTTTATCAAGCTTGTAATCTGTGGAAATAAGGCGATAGTTTGACAGCGCAAGTTCATAATCTCGTAGCATGAAGGCATAGTCACCCAAAACTCTAATCTGAGACTCGATAGAGCTAAAGGTATACCTTCAATAGTGAATGCAAACCCTAGATTAGAAAGAAATAAATAAAGATAAGAAGCAAGCTGTGAGAAGACAATAAGAAGATATCTGGAGAAACACACATGGAGCCATTGGAAGAATCTGTCGTCTCTTCTTTTCCTTTTCTCCACCATAAGTTTTTAATCTGGTTTCTGAAACCTTTCCTTGTAGCAGAAACCTAACAACAATTGAGGTGGACATGATGAGGGGTAAAACAGAAGAAAAAGTAAAAACACATAAAAGAAATACAATCAGGACAGAATAAAGGCAAAAGCCTCGTGCAAAGTTAAAGAAACAAAAGAAGGCTCAAGCGACCTGCTGATTGAGCACACGAACTTTTTGCTCCATGTAAGGAATTATGTGTTTAGACGTCATTTCTTGCATCAGATCCTTCATCTGTTCCCATATTGCACAAGTTTGATATGATCAACAACAACAACAAAAGCCTCAATCCCAAATTTAATTTGGGTTGGCAACAGATAATGAACCTTTCATACTAGAATGCAACTCACCTCACTAATATCATCAATGTTAAGGAAACAACCAAGATGCTGACTATGCAAAGCATCAGATTTCTGTCACATAAGTAAAAAACTGCAGCATTAGTAGCGCTGAGTTTGCACAATAACCAAAGGCAAAGATTATGAATGACATTTGTCAAATAGGAAAAAGGAAGTAAAAACAAGAATTATAAACTAATACGGTTGCATGAAAATTAAACGGTAATTAAAAATATCGTACAAAAGGAGCCCAAAGGTTATCATCATGCTCTGTCAGACCCTCTTGAGAAGAATTAATGCAAAGCACTTTACAGTCATGTGAACCAAATGTATTTTTCATGTCCGTCATGATTTTTGTTGCCCTGCAGACGAAGTCACGTGGTATGGACCACATCAAAATAGAGAATAGCAAAACTTAATGAAATAAGGTAGCTAATAAAACAGAGATGCCAAAAACTAAACTTTTATAAGTGGCACACAGAAATTTAGCAATGGAGATAATTTTTTGCAGAAAATCAGCAAAATAAGTGGTCTCTTAAAAGCAAAAGTCAATAGGAGCAGCTATAGAATGATATATGTAATTGTATAGTTCTAGGTTAGGTCATGCCAGGTGAAACTTAATTAAAACAAACATAAGACAGGCAGGATAATAACATATCATCAAAAGTTCTAAGAAAAAAAAAAAAACATGCAAAACTGATTTTTGTACAATGTAAAGACCAAAAATGGTATTATTTTAAGCAAATTCCCAATAGACAGCAGAACCCTAATGTCCCTTGTTGGAATTAACCATGTGACAAAATAAAACATTTGACATTTCTGAGTGAAAAAAATGTTTCTTCTAATGAAAGAAAAGTATTTTACAATGCTTGGTGACAGCAACAACATAAGCGTATCTCCAAATAGCAACCGATAACAATTAACTAGCAAGAAGCCATGTAGTTCACAGGACGTCCCTTCCTGCACAATTTTCTTGATATTTCCCTGGTCCACTAGTTTTCCTCACCATTGCAAAGGGCCCTTTTGTGCTAAGTATCATATAACTCAAGCCTAAATATGCTTCTCTTTTCATTCCACTAACTTGCCTCTAGTCACTTACCCTTTTTTCCCTCTTTATCTGCCTATTTTGGTGTAATTAACTAGAGTCATGTGTTTTGTCATTAACATGTCCCTCAACCACCTACACCAACCTCACCTTGCCTGCTATGAGCCCAAGGCGAAAAAAATTGAAGCACATTATTGTAGGGACAACACACATTAAAACATGAGCTGCCAAGGGAGATGCTTAAAGGCAGGTGGAGAGCATGCATTACTAAATCATAAAGCTAAATCATCAACCATGCGGCTACATGCATAAGGACAATTGCCATTAGTTAATTTTCATGGTAATACTTAAGAAATATAAAGCATTCTAACATAACCAGAACTGAAAGAACAAAAACATAACCATAACTAAAAGAAAATGTACTTCTCTGAGGAGCCATCCTGATTATCATGTACCAACAAATAATATTTCAGAATCTTTGGGTCCATTGCACCATCATTAAGAAGAGCGGGCAACTTATTAGAGTTGAAGAGATCTACAAATTTGTTGATAGGTTCCTCATCCTCAGAAGAAACAACCAAAAGGCCTGCACATCAATGTGAAGTTTAATCCAATACAGGCACAAATGACATTTACAGAGATATTTACTAACAGAGAAAACTTCTAACATTTATCATGCCATAAAAGAAATGGACAGAAATTGTCAAGTTTCATGAAAACAAGCACTGGCAGGTCAAGAACTAATACAAATTCCCAATGATTTTCAAAACTTACATGCCACAGGATGGTCAAAAGCTTCGTGTTCTGAAAAGGATACCGTATGTATGAGCTCCTTATTGATAAATTCAAACCATGAAGGCCAAATTTCAGACCCAGATTCTGCAGGGATTACAAATCACATGTATGAACTAAGATCACAAGTTCTTTATAACAAAAAATTAGAAGAACTTTCTCCAATTCATACAAACGGGGAAAAGAGACCTCAGAGAGCCATTTCAAACAAAGCTTGACCATGAAAATTGGCACCGACAAATCACTCTAAGTGAGATAAATAATAAATTTATTTGCAAAAATGGGTTGAAAGCATAACTGATGTTTCACTAGAAAAATAAATGTAACATACATTGTATCAATAGCAGGAAATAAGATTTGAACATTTTTACATGTGCAAGTGCACATTTTCTGCATGTGTGTTCACATGCATGCTCAATCCACATACTACAGGAAGAACTTACTAGCAAGTTCGTTACTAATATGAGGTGGGTCTGAGGACAATTCAGAGTGATCTTTTTCTCCAGCCTGGGTGATAACCTTCTTCAATCGCTCCTTTGCTATCTAGTTGAACCAAAATCCATGTCAAACCATGGAAAAATAATTACTGAAGCCAAAGTGAAAACCCAAAATAATAAATTTGGCTTCTGCATCAGAGGCAATGCTGAAAAGTATGGTGCACCTACACCCAAAAATGCCAATTTTCTCCAATTCTCAGCTTATAGACCAAAATTTGATGCTGGCATGGCTTATTTACACAAGTGATCGAAAATTGAATATTCCTCCCATATTGCCTGGCATGTCCATTGTAATTCTTAACTAAATACAAGATTGCTGAAGAGATGCTTGAATTTCACCATTAGCATTACCATCTTATGCTGCTTAAAACTTGACCGTTATAGTCGAGTGAGTTGATTCAACCAAATGCAGAGCCCATTCAATTTTCATAAACATGGGATATTTTTAGGTCCTCCAAAGGCCAAAACGACAGCACACCTATAATCCAGGAAGTTTTACCTAGCTTAAGTGACAAAGACTAATATTAAGTCCCCGAATTTCTAGTCCAGCATTCAAACATTTGTTACTCCGTTAGTATTTCAAATCAACAAGAGCTTAAAATTGAAACTCCATGTGAAAACATATCATTTACCTCCAGATCCGGCTGCCTAATGTCCGACTCGTAGAATAACCTCAACTTGAACTTCTGGAGCCTGTAGGGCTGGTCACTTGACGTCCGTACAGGCACTGCATTGAACAACCGGACAAAAACCAATCACAAGACTCACACAAGAAAAGAAAGACTCCTCAGCGAGAGAGAGAGAGAGAGAGAGAGAGAGAGAGAGAGGGATGAGCGCTTAACCGTCGATGTTGGTGAAGCTACAGAAGGGGCTAAGCATTTCGATGAAGGACAGGCCGTTCTTGAGGCAGGATTCTTCGACTAGTGGCGTACGGAGGACCATGACCACCGGAGTGATCTCCTCCAATAGCATTTTGCCGAGCGGCGTCCTCGCCGGATCCATCTGTAGCAAGCAAGAACCAAGTCGCTCCCTCGCCGACTCGCTCAGCTCGAAGTGCGGGGTGGGGGTGTTTTGGTTGATTGGATCCCTTTCTGTTTTCTCCCTCTCTTTGCCTTCGGCGTCGAATCTTGATGGATGAACCAAGCTTCTTGTGATGTCTGATGTAAATGGACTATTGTGACTTTTGACCCGTTTCGCTCTTAATGGACCCAACCCAACCACCCGTGGTTCTTCTTCTCGGACCCCCGTTGTTTGCAATTAAAACTGGACTCCTGAAACAAAAACGAAAGAAATAGGCCAGCTCCGTTATCTAGCTTCCTCCTCCTTTTTTTTTTTTTTTTTTCGAGTGCTCCTTGCGAGTAAAAATATAAGTCTTTTTGGGTAACATCTGACCGTCCGCCGAAATGCTAAAATAATTGAAAAAATAATAATAATTACGCTACCTACCAATTACAAATTGTGTGTTGTCATGAAGCAATTAAATAAGAATAAGATGATTTTTTTTTTTTTTGGCTTCTTTTTGATCTCATATGGTGATGGGTTAATTTTCGAGAAATATCAACTCGGAAACCAAAACGCCGAAAACGGGCCGAACCCAAGGAATACGGGCCGAATCGATCCGTGGGCCACCTTCTCTCAGACCTTCGCTCTCATCCCCAACGCCGACAAGTACGTTGACGAAGAACGTATCGTTTCCGTTGCACGTTCTTTTCGCTGTGGGCCTTATGGCCGAGTTCTGCTGACCCGATTGGGTAAAATTAGAGTACGCTGCAAGGGACACAAGAGCCAGTCCTTGGACCCCAAAGGCTCAAACTCGAGGTGCCCCAGTCTATTCTTTGATAATTGGAGTCCATTCGAGTCGCCCAGTCTCAAACTGGACGTAAGTTGAAGGAAAAAGAGAAATCGGAGCAAAGAAAAAGAAGCAAAGAAACTGGACTTTACCAGAAAAAAAGAAGCCATTGTTGTGCTTTACTCTTCGTTCTTACCGACGGGCATTCCGAGGATTAATTAAATTACGCTGTGCTCTGCGGTGGTCGTAAATACTCGCTCGCTCCCGGCGCTGCCGCCATAGCAGTTCAGAAAGGTTGATGCATCAGTTGAAAAAATCTTCCTTGTTCTCAACCAAAAAAAAAGCCATGAAAAGAAAGCAAGAGATCAAAAGAAAACGCGCGGGTTATTCAATCCGAAACCAAATACCAAATTCAAGAAAATAATACAGAGCAACGTCTTTAAAATGAAAAAACAAATCACAAAAAAAAAAACAAAAAGAAAAGAAAACCTATCTTGAAAAACGAAATCAAGAAACAGAAAATTCATAACTAGGAATGATTTTAGTTGAGACCGAAAATATTAATAAAAAAAAATGGAAACAGAAGTAATTAGAACAGGAAGAAGAGCAAGAAAAAGACGCACCATATCACCCGTCAGAGAAAAAAGAAGCCGTTTTGCACTTTGAATATGATGGATGCCGCGATCGGGCCTATATTTATAATGACAGGCCCGGTTGGCCACCGAGTAAGCTTAGAAGTTACGGTGGGCTGCTGGGAAGATTGGGCCAGTACTATAAGGAGGCCCATCTGGCCGCCGGACTTAATTTGCTAACTTTAACTACCATAATATACACAATATATACAACTCTTCTTGTTCTCCCCCAAAAAAATAAATAAATAAATAATAATTGGACCTATATTCATATGATACACTTATTTATCATATTTATTAAAATATATTTTTTATTTTATTTAAATTAAAATTAAATTGAGATTATTTTTAAAAAAATAAAAAAGACTTAAATGCTATAAACAATTAATTAAAATAATAGAACCAATCAACACTAATGAAAAATTATAAGCATTAATCTTAGAAAAAGATTAATTGGGTGAAATTTAAATTATTTCTATAAAATCTAATTAAGAGAAAATAAAAATTTAATAATGCAAATAAAGTATATTTATCTTTTAATAATGTAAAAAATAGAATTATATGTACATTGAAATTTTAATTTTATTAAAAATATATTAAAATCATAATTTATTAAGTTAATAAAAAATTATACATTAATTTTAAATATTATAAATTATAATACTTTATTTAAAAATTAAAATTAAATAAATATTATTATATAAATATTTCATTAATCTTTTTAATTGTCATAATTATATTATACATATGAATATAGATAAATTATTCTCGGAGAATTTTTCATCGTTTTAATAGCTTCAATGCTAATAGTGCCAACTACGTGGAGGAGTAACTTGATTTGACATGAAAAAATTGACAATTTGGGATTTGGAGTGTATGTTGACCCAATCTCCATCAAGTTGCCAAAATTACCAAATCGCTCACCTTGTATCTTCTGCTACATTAATCAATTTATTTTTCAATTTCTTCATTTTCAGAATTGACCTTGTAGCTTAGTTCATAAGACAAGGAATGACTGTATCTAGTTATTCGCATTCATAAAAAGTGAAAAACAAATATACATATGTAAAATTTAGTAGTTATAAAACCAATTATTTATGAATAATTTTATCAATATGTGCTCTAATAACTTATAAGATGGCTATATATATATATATATATATAATTTTATTAATAAAAATATTTTTTATTTTAAAAATTATTTAAATAAATAATTTAATTATAAATCAATTTTAAAAATAAAATTTATAAAATAAATATATTTTACAAAAGTAATTATAATTATAAAATATTTATTATATCAAAATAATATTTTTAAATATTCTTAATTAATACACTATTAATATTAGATATTAATAAAATTATAAATATAGCACATGTTATATTTTTTTCTTATGAAAAAGGTTATTAATCTCATAAAATAAAATATAAGATACTCGAACAAACATATATGCACTTACAAATTTACTAAATTAACTCATTATAAGAATTTTCAAATAAAATATTATTTATATATTTATAAAATCACTGACCTAATAATTTTTGAACTCAAAATTATGAATATATCTCATATAAAAATTATTATATTTTAATCTAACACTCGAGTTATCTGGTTAATAATATGAATTATATAAAAATAATTAAATAATTAATATATCCAATAATTTATTCACTTTAAGAATTAAAGTTTTTTAAAAAAATTGTAATATATTTATTAAATAAATATATTATAACATTTATTCAATAAATATATAATGCGAACCACACAGGTTGTGAGTTGGTCGTCAGTCGTGATTGCCGTGCCGGAATCTTTGAAAGATCAAATTCAAACTTCTGTCATATAATAATATTCCTCATTGCCCTTCAAAAGTTGGTTGGCCGGCAAAGTTAATCGTTCAAAAGTTAGTTGGCCAGCAAAGTTCACTTGGAGACGGTTCTAGTTCTGTCTGCGATGCCCCTAAAATTTTCTGTTGCACGCTGCGTGGTCCCAGAGCCGCCCATGATTTCGGAAGCTGATTCCCACAAGCTTGTGAATCATCTGGCACAGTAGAGACTGCAGACTTTTAGGACGTATAAAACAGAGGTGCAAATATGATTGAGATTAACCAAAAAAAAAAAAAAAAAAGCCCATGAAGTTCTACAACACGATAGAATGTCTGCTTGCGTGTATATTATTGGTAAGATTTGTGTATCTAAGTTAGTATCATACTTAATGAATTAATGCATCAATTGAAACCGTAGGGCTAAGTTAAAAGGACCACTGCCATGACCATCCACTAGGCTTAACCTTAATAAAATGTTGAGAAAAACGTATCATACAAATTTATTTATTTATTTATTTATTTTTCACTTCAATTTAAAATTTAAGTTAATTTGACTTAGATCTTATGTGAATTAAATTAAAAATTTTCATTAAGATCTAATACAACATTAAAGAATGACGAGAGAGAAATTAAGGTCTGACATACAACGTGCAAGCTGAGGGATTTTAAATCTGCGGGCCGTGGTGCCGTTATCATACGTGGAAGTTGTGTCTTGCTAATGATAATGTATATGGACATGGTTGACCGGGGCTCCCCATTTGACCAGATTGCGATTCAAACATTTTAGAGTATCTAGTTTAATTTTCCGCTAAAATCGTAAACAGCCAGCCAACATACGCTGTTTTTGACAAATATTATTCGTATGATGTTTTTTTAGGCCTAAACTGAATATCTCAAATATGAGAAATATATATAAGGGCCTATAAAATCTAGAAAATTGATGAAAATTCCAAATCGTTTACCATTGAAGTTGCTACCTTCAGTATTGACCTTCATCATCAGATGTGATTCTTCCATTGATAAATAAAACGTAGCCGTCGATTAAATTGACCTCAAGTGACCAGGGGAAGAAGGATTCAGATTCAAAGATGGATCTTCGCCTGTTGAATGAGAACCGTGAGAGCGCACACAATGTTTGCTTAGGCAATAACGGTTTTCTACCCAGAGTTTTATTAAGGAGACGTGCAAAATAGATACAAAATAAATATTTATTAATTATAATCATTTAATACAATTTGTTTACATATTTTTTACATAATAATTAACTATAATTAATGGTTATTTCGTATATATTTTTCATGTCTTCCTAACTCTCTCTCTCTCTCTTTTTCTTTTTCTTTTTTTTTTTTTGGTACGAATTACAGACTGTCCATTTTGCCTCTATATCAGGTCAGTTTTATTCCCCTTAATCAAATACTTACAAACGGGTTCATAAGATTTCCAGGTACATACCGCACAGAGTAGGGGCAACATATTTGGATTAAGCAGGATTGCGCATTGCAATTGGATCTATAAGACAACAGTACTGAAAATGGAAAAGACTGATCGTCTTTTTTTTTTTTTTTTTTTTACTGAATGAAGAATTGATATAAACTCGAAAGAGCATAATCAAGCGCACGTAGTTTTGCACAGCCATATGAGTCGACTAGAATGGTACGTTACTGATCAAAGCCTTCATTCCCCCGCCAAGTGACGAGTAAACTATGTATCCCAAATGAAACTAAAACAAGAGAATCCGCTTTAGGCCCAATAATTTTTACTATATTGGCTTCTCTGTGAACATGACAATCTCATATGCTAATTGCTAGGTCTATGGCCAAATTCATGGGCAAGATTCACCTAAAAAAATTCCCCCCAATCTTTACTGGCCCGCAGACTCTTGACTGCCATGTATATCGTAGTAGACGAGAAACAAAAACATCGAGCAAGAATTCCGATTACAAAAGTGTTATCGACATTTTGTGACTTGAAACGATCTCAAATAATTAATTTCATCCGAGTGGAAAACTTTGAAAGTTCTATTTTTGACCTTTGAACATAAAATGGTGGACACCATTGATTTGATGTTGTCCTCACGTACACATATCCTGGTCTCTAATTCACGTAGCGGCGTCAATTAGTTATGTACATGTTAGAAGTACAACTACAATGAAAATGGGATAATTGACTAAGATGGGTACGAAGAAAGCAGATTCACTGGTACGCAAGAAGAGTTCTTCCAAACTCTTGCATGCAATTTAAGCATCTCTCTGGCTCTGTCGTTGGTCTTGCTGTTGCATTCCATTTGAAGCACCAAAAACATCTTGGACACAACTCCAATCTGCAACATCTCTTGAAGCACAAAAGGGGTTGCTGAGAACTTGGAAATGGACAGGAGGATCCTCACTGCCTTCTCATTTGCCACCGGAGAGACCCTTAGTATCTTCTTTGAAACAACCGCTAGCCCGGCTGCGTGCCTTAACAGCTCGGCTCTCCCTTCTGCGCATTGGGTCAGCATATCCAGAGTATGTAGCACCATCTCACATATTCTTTTCTCGGTTGAGTCCACGAGGAGATCAATCAAAACCCAGACCGCGCCGCCTTCAATTGCTTTGATTCTGTTTTTCCCCCTTGGACATATATTGATCAATAGCTGCAATGCGGCTTTTGAGGCTTGCTGAGAGACCTGATCACGCAAAACTTGGATTATTTCTACAAAGAGCTCGGTTCTCAAGTTGATGAGTGTCATTGGATCAGCTACTTCAAGAACTGATTTCAACAACGAAACTGCATAAGCCAGCGACTCGTAGCTGCCTCGTTGCATAACTCTCGTTAAGGAATGAATGAATTCTCCATTATTCTTCATTGCTAGGTTGTTGAGCCTGGAATCTGATATCTGGAGGCTGTGGAGAATGCTTAAGGCCTCATCACCTGGCCTTGCAATCTCAAACCCATCATAATCTGCCGATTCCTCAAATGATAAGGAACTGAACTTGCTCACAAGCGAGGCCAAGAACTCCACAGCACCTGCAGCCTCCATGCACCTTTTGTTTGTGCTGTTCTCGTTAGCGATCGAGCGCAGCTTCCTTAAACACTTGACCTGCTGCTGCAGCGATTTGGCATCGTTGAGGAGCTTGACTATCTGTGCTTTGTTTGTCGCAGGCTTTGGGGTTGGGATTCTCTCAATGCCATAAGAAGCATTGAGGGTGCACCAAGATTGGATCAAACGGCGAAGCGTGTGGTTTGGTGTTAGATCACACTCTGAGACGACCTGTTTTGTTACTGGACATGTATTGTTCTTGTTTGTGAAAAACCATTCCTCAATGCTATCCCGGTCGTATGTTATTCCAGTTGAAACGGTAACTGGGTCCTTGATGATTTGCAGAGAAATTGGGCAGAGAAAATATGATGGAACATCAATCTCTTCCATCTCTAAAACCCCAAAAGATCTAAGCAATTGAAAATAGATGGATTTGCAAGCTTGACTCAGCTAAAACAAAGGGATTTCGAGAAAACCCAGATGAAAAATGAGAGTACTTAAAAGGCAGGCTTCAAAATACAAAAAGTAAAGGAAATTTTGAACTTTTAGATCCTCTACGCTGTTTGCAGTTGTGAATCGGTTTGATTTTGCGAAGTTTGGCAAAAGAGGGTGCAGTATTTTATACGTGAAGGTAGGAATGGAGATGTTCAAAATCTGAAAGTCAAAACACGGAAATACGATACAGCGAGAAAAAGATATGGACGAAGCAAATTAAAAGGGCGTAACGTTTTAATAATTTAACTAATAGAATGAGGCTCGTTGAATTTTTTAAAAAATATAATAAACTCATTATTTTAAATCATATATTTTTTTTATTTCAATTGACTTTTACATAAATTTTTTATTTTTTATATATTATATTGACTTAATTTATTTTTTGAGTAAATTAAATTAAAGATTTGTGTAGAATAAACATATATATTTTACACTTAGAAGCCGCAGCACCCCACACACACAAAGGACTCGGTAAAGTACACTTAGAATAAACTCTCTCTCTCTCTCTCTCTCTCTCTCTCTCTCTCTCTCTCTCTCTCAGCTTGTACATTGATTGGGCTTAGTTTTTTCTTCTTATTCTCTGTCAACCATCGGTTCTATGCATTATTCTGACTAGGACATAACTGGCATGAATGGGCGCGCGAGCCGACAGAAAGACATGGGCGCATTTATGCTTGCAATTTCCTAGCCGCTGCCTTCACTTCGTGGCTTCTACTCAGCAGTCGCCATTAATGGTTGTTCTCCTTCACCATTACTAATACTACTCTTTAGCTTTCAGCTTAATTTTCATCTTTAATTTGGTCTTGGGTACGTGAATTTTGAATTTTCGACCAAAGTGTACTTTGGTTCGATGGACGTTGCTGCACCACATCCACATGATTTGTTCATTGACTATTGATCTCAAAGAGGACTTCGTTGGTTTGTCGTGGGGGTGGGGAATGATCAGATTTCAAGCATCGCAAGACGTTCATTGGGCTGAGGTCTGACTCCATGAAGCCATAATTTTTAAGAAATGAAGTATAATTGTTAGGCTATTTAATATTTGAACGGATAGGATAGGATCTGAGATTTGAGATTTAGGCATTTTTGTTTAATAGTTATAGAACACGTTTCCACCTAAAGTTGAAAGGATAAAAATAATGGTTTAAAATTTTCTCTGAATGAATCAAAAATCACCCATCTGGATTCTCTCGGACCTATTATCATCCAATCCTGAATATCTCCGAAATTTTGGTTTTAAGAAAAGGATAAAAAAATATTGAAAAAAGGGCTAATAAAAAATGGACAAATCAAAATAAACATGGTGTGAGCGTGATGTGTCTAAAAAGGGTCGTTGGCTGTGAGACTATAATTCACGTGCCTTTTTCCATCAATCTTCATCAGACAGCGGTGATGAGATGGGGGTGTTTAACTTTCCACCATATCTAATCTTAATCCACCAGTCGGCAGTAACTTACCCAACGCTTGCAAAAACATAAATCAATGCCGCCAAAGCCGACTCAAAGGAAACTTTAGAAAAATGCTTTAGTTGAAGCAAATTCTGTTAAGGCCGGGAGACCTTTACTGATACTGTTATCCTTGTCCATCATCCATTTTTTATAGCCACGTTTCGTAATTTTGAAGGAATCGAGAGAGAGAAAAGAGCCTTGTGTAGACTTCGTACGCAAATTCCTTGGGTTACCTTGCCTTCCTTCTGCCCTATTGGTGGCTCATAAAGGGGAAGAAAGGCCCTCAATTGCACAAGACTGTTGTGACAAATGTGTAATTTGCTTGTACCAAAAAAAGAAAAAAATCTCCAATTTGCTTTTTAGGTGTTGTTGGAAGTTTGTGAGTTCGCAAAGAAAAAAAAGAAAAGGAAAAAAGAAGTAATTTCTAAGTAAGAGGCCTGAGATTTTTTTGAATTTTTTTTAACGGCATTGAGAAATTTTGCTTAGTGAAATTAGTTCATGTAAATGCTCTACATCGGCGCAAGTAATTTGGCAATAAGTCCTTTGCAAATTGCACGTAAAGATGGCGAAAAAAAAGAGGAGGGAAAAGGTTGTCTTTGTTTTTGCGATGGAAAAGGGTACTCTTTTATATCATTAAATAGATATTAAGTAAAAAAAAAAAGAGGAAAGGAAAAAAAAAAAAAAGGAAGGTGAGGGGTGAGGAAGTTAGACCAGAGTTGGTTTCTTATTTTCAAAGTAAACCCTTGAATCGAAGGCCACATGTCAGGGGTCTTATTATGGCCACCTTTAAATTAATGGAGACTTTTAATCGAGCAGATGCAATTAATTAGCCGGTGAGCCGCCATGACTTTTTCTCCCCCATATTGTGCGTCTGCCGCATTTAAACTCGTGTTCCAACCTAGTCATAAAAAAGGGGCTTATAAAACCAAATGAAATCATTTCTTTTCCCGCTTATCACACTGACTTTTGCCTAATTAATCATTCACTTTTTATATAAAGGAAATAGTTTGGTGGTTGAAAGAATAATTAACATAAATGCATTTATGGTGATAATTAACATGATTAAGCTTTCTTTTATGGGCAAAATCAGTTAGTTAAGTCATAACAGCAGTTGCTGTTATTTTCACTCAATTTTTTTAAGGTCACTGCCAAAACTGCCTTACGTTTAAGGTAAGCTTTTACCAATGTAAAACCCTTACCTTAGAATCAAGACAAAAGATTTTGAAGTGGTCTTAACAAAATAAGACTCACAATAGAATTTTCTCGTAAGATCCCTCAATTATTATTCAACCTTCTCGGTGTTTATATATTAAAGAATTTGATTACTCATCGTGATGGGGCATAGAATTGTTAATGAAAATGCATAATGCATATTAATTAATGGTTATCAGAGCACCTAATGGTTTTCTTTTTTGTGAGCAAAAATGAAAAGATATGGGTAGAACTCTATAGTTTCGCTAAAAAAATAAAAAATAAATTGTACAAATTCTGAAAATACATATTTGAAGTCATTGAACGTCTTAATATAGATTTAAATCTATAATTTTTAATATAAAAAGCGAACAAATTATTTCATCGCTGGACTGCAACTCTGAGAAAAATAAATTTTCGCATAACATGCACGCGCTAATAACGTTGGCATTATTGTGGTTAGCTGTGACTGAATGGGCTGCGAAGGAGGGTTGACTCTCGAGATTTTACGCATAACATGCACGCGCCAATTGCGTTGGCATTGTGGTTAACCTGCATCTGCATGGGCTCCGAAAGAGGGTCGACTCTCGAGATTGCGGAATGAAAACTTAAATTCCGATTTTGCCATAAATGCACGAGTTCCCATTTACTGAAAGACAATTTTTTATTTTTTATTTTTTTTTCCCCGTCGAGCCTATTAAGAAACAAAGGGAATTACATATAGCTCGATCTGTGAGTAAATTTAGCTTAATAATTTAATTAGTAGCAGTAAGTTATCTCCACTGTGGTAAAACGGCAAGTGCACATAGTAATTAAATGCACGAGTGTCGGTTTGGGAAGGATAATAATCAAATGGACAAACAATTTCTTTGTGTTACCCATTTTTTGGGGATAAGTTCACTGGTTTTTTTTTTTAATTTTACTTCCATGTTATGGAAGGATTAATTAGGCCCGAGTGTGAGTTAAATAAATAGTGAAAGCAGTTTCAGTTTCTCTGAGCGTGCAATTTTCTCTGCCGAAAATGGAGGGATGAACCTAGTAGGATAATCACAAACTTCAGCATAATGTCACATGTTCGTGGTCCAAAAAAAAAAATTTAAAATAAAGGTAACAGAATTTCACACGCTTACGCCCAATAAGATCTGACCTTGATACATCTGTAGAATTGCAGATTTTGGATAAAACAGTTGGCGTCCATCGGAAAAGTGAGACCCACGTGTAAATGAAAAATTCAATTGAGGCAAAAATGAAATAATTTCATTTTTTTTTTTTTAAAAAGGGTTGCGAGGCGGCTTAACATTATCAGATAACACTTTAAAACTCCACATCTATCTAAAAACTCCTACTAATAAACAAAAAAAAAATCATAAATATTATAAATCAGATTAATTTT
Source organism: Bruguiera parviflora (assembly GCA_019804595.1). NCBI lineage: Eukaryota > Viridiplantae > Streptophyta > Magnoliopsida > Malpighiales > Rhizophoraceae > Bruguiera > Bruguiera parviflora. The sequence continues at coordinate 5,279,635 of CM034048.1, read as the reverse complement.
TTATAATTTAAAAACATGAAATTTAATATTTTTAACAATGTAACGGAATTATGAGCTCAATCCCATTCCTTAAAGGGACGATTTTTATCTCAGAATTCAGTAACAATAGGACATAATCATACTTCATATCATTAAAAATTGGATTTACTTGCTAAGTGTCGTTCAATGCTTGTATTCAATGACCCAGAATACCGTGCAAAGAGGGCCATTGCCACTTTGGATCAACAAAGGTGGTGGGCTCGTAAAATACCCAAAAGTTGCTTTGAGACGCATGTAAAAATGACAACTGGACTTAGACCCAAGAAAGACAAACGATGATCGGGCGTGGGATCCAAATGGAAAAGGAATCAGACAACTACTATTTGTCACGTGTTTTAAAAGTCCTTTTTTTAAGTTACACTAATGTGGCCGGGCAAAGTTATATATAAATTACTTTGTCCAATGAATTACCAAACAGTTGCAACAACGACGCAGAGCATTGGTCAAATTATAATGACAAGGCTCTGAACTTGGGTAATAGCGGGACTTTATACAATTAAAATGGTCATTCCAAATGGCCAAATGCGCGTCTTAATTTCACATCTTCTCGATTTAAATAAATAAATAAATAAATAAATAAAATATATATATATATATATATATAATACGTGAATAACCTGGAAAATTTACCTCTTTTTCGCCAAAATTACCAAAGTTAATATTCAGATGTTTGAATGGCATACTAAATAGCTTTAATCATCTAAAGCTTGCATACTTAATGATATGCCTCTTAAGGTCAGTAAAACTTTTAGATAATAAACGCGGTTCACCAAAAAGTGCAAGGCATTACGTCTGTCTTGTTGGCCCATCTTTGAATTCAACCTAGCCTCTGCCCAGCAAGTTAACGTGCACTTTCGAGCTATCGAAAAATCAACTAACCAAAGCCTCTGAATGAATATTTAATAATTAGAATTTTAAATTTTTATAAAAATATTAAATTTTAATTCATAAAATATATATCAATTTTATACAAATTATAAAAAATTATTTTTATTATATAACTTGCAATCAATAAATCTCTAATAAACAAACAAACAAACAAACAAACAAAAATATCAACCAATCGAGTTAATTTGGGAAAACGCGTACCGCACACCGGTGTGTGAATATTGTACAATTTTATGTTACCAATATTTATCCATTATTGAGAAACAAAGCAAAATACAGACCGTAGACGGCAACATTGCTTTGGTGGACTTCAGCTATTAACCCACATTTCATATTCAACTCTTATTGCAATCGTATACGCAAATAAAACAATTTAAAAAAAAAATTCTTTGTGAAAGATTGGAACAAGAAAAGGATAATAATATTTCCCATAGCAAGAGAGCGGCCATGCTGATCTACAGTTTGTGGACTTTAAAAAACTTGAATTAATAATAGGAAAAAAAAGTAACTAGCGGAAGGACAGACGGAATCTCCTTATTTTCAAGGAATCTAGACTTGTATCGAGACCCTCAATAATATTTCTGTGGCGTAATGGGATTGCACTTGTGAGTTCGAATTAATCTCTCGGATTCATCTCACATGCTTGTGGATGCGCATCACATGGCAATCGTAGTTTAATGAACCACGGAACCCACCTATAAACATCGAAATTAAAATTTAATATTTTGTGAACATTTGCAATCACCCCAAAGATAGCCTGATTGGTTAATGGGTCAAGAATTTTATGATTCAAAGTCAACCTAATCTCGAGGCATGAAAGGAAAGACCCCATCAAATTAGAGAAGTTATCTTCGAAAGACAGGGAGCCAGAGAGATGTACAAGTTAATACATCTATCTAGGCTAGGCTAACTTGTCAAGAAAGAAGCATCAATGCAAGGAGAGTTCCTCCACTCGTCAGAATGTGATCTAAGCATCTCCCTGGCTTTTTCCTTCAAGTAAGGTGCGGAGTCAGATTGGAGCAACAGACAAAGCTTTGACACAGCTTTAGCATTCAACATTTCTTGAAAAATCATGCCTGTTTCTGAGAAGTTGCACAGCACGGAAAGGATTAGAATCGCCCAATCGTCGGCGGCAGGTGAAACCGTCAAGATCCTCTTTGCAACCACAGCAATGCCACCTCTGTGACCCATGAACTGAGCTCTTCCATCAGCACAAGAACAGAGATGAAATAGGATACCCAAAATCAGTTCTGTGGTTCTCTTTTCGGGCGTTCCCATTTCCAGCTCAATGAGTTCGAACACTGCACCAGCTTCCACCATCATTTTTCGATTTCTTCCAAAGGTACAAGCATGTGATAACACTTGCAATGCGGCGTTGACACCTCCTTGAGTGAGCTTCTCTCTGAGAGCACAAACAATCCGGTTAAAGAATATAGGCTTTACCCTTTCCAGCACAAGAGATCTCGCATCTTCCAGGAGTAGTTTCAGCACTAAAAACGTGTTAGACTTAACAGCTACATGATTATCTATGTTGCAACCTAAAACCCACGTCAAGGAATCTATAATCTGATCGTTCTCAACAAGAAGCACAGCCGATTCGGTGGCAGGAATTCGGACATAGCGAAGAATACTAATCGCCTCTTGTAGACCAGCAATCTGGCCATTCTTAAAACATGTTAACACGAATGACAGCACAGCCTTAGGCACCCCTGCTACTTCCATGTACTTTCTGTTCCTTTCATTCTCGGCAGCCAACAACTCCAATTTTCTAAGACTACTCATTTGCAAGTCGGGCAGCCAAAAGTCTTTGACGAGTTTCATGACATGGTACTTGTCGAGGCAAGGCTTTGGGGTTGGGATTCGATCAATGCCGCGCGACTCATTCTCCGTGCACCATGCTTGAATCAATCTGCGTAACATGTGGTTTGGGGTTAGATCGGAGTCTGCTGGCAACGGTAACTTGGTGACCGGACAGGTCGTGTGCTGGCCGGTGAATAGCCAATGCTCGATGTTCTCACGGTCGTAGGTTATGCCGGTTATGGCCGTTACTGGGTCTCTCATCATTTGGAGAGATACTGGGCAGATGAAGAACTCTGGAATCTCTATATCATCCATCAAAGGACCCCTCTAAGACAACAAAAGATTTTGTGTATGTGTGTATGTATTTGTGCGCGTGTATAATGGGTGAAACGAGACTGATTATTTTTGGCTAATGGCTCTCAACGATAATCGCGGAACCGTTTGACGATCTGGGGCGGATGCGAGAAAGGCTTTTTCTTTACATGGTCGGTAAACGAATGCGGCCGCCGATTTATAAAAGCCGAAAAAAGAACTCACTCCCGTATTGGACGCTTTTTATAATTTTATTTATTTTATATTTTGAAAATTTATTTAATATATTAATTTAATTAATTAAATTTAACTTTATGTTAACAATTTTTTAATTGTTATTAAGTGATAATTATATATATTATGTAATAAATAAAATTTCATATTACTATTACGTTCATGCATGTTAATTTTATTCTTTTTTTAAAAAAATTAAAAAATATAAAAATAAATAAATTTTAAAATATGATAATTATAATTTTTGAATATTTAATAAATTATTACTTTTTAGTGCAATAATTTTTAAAAATATTAGTATCTATAAAAAAAAATTAAAAAAATAATAACTTATAAAAATGGTTAAGAGATATTATATAATTTATTAAAATCATATTTAAAAGAGAAAATTTGTTAAATATTGAAGATAAAATATAACTGTAATATTTTGAAATTTTTTTATTTTTTAGAAAATAAATTAATGTCACGTTCATAATTTTAATGATATGATAATTATATAAAATTGTATTCGATATGTAGTGTATATATGAATATCACATAATAATATTATTAAACAACAAATTTTTAGCGTGAGACCAATTTAACTAGTGAATTTAACATATTGAATAAATTTTTAAAAATAAAATAAACATAATTATAAGAATATTTAAATATAATAAGCAAAGTTAGTTCTTTTTTTTTGTGTGTGTGTGTTTTTCATTTATAAAATTGGATATGTATTGAGAGAGATTGTTTAGACTGGTGTTTGGTCGTACACTCTCAGTGTATTCTCTCAAGGAACATTCAGCGGTCAAAATGAACAGGCTTGGGCCTTTGAACGAAATGCATATCACTAAATATTCAGGAAACACAACGAATATCGATGAGGCATATCTGGAATAGTTCGTTTGACTAGACAACGCCACCGATTGGCAATGGGAACACCTAACTTGAAGAGAAAACAGGGGTGATTTTATGGGTATTCACTTCTTACATAGATTCAAGGAACGTGAAATTGTCTTGAAATTAAATAAGAATTTATATCTTTATCGTTAACATTTTGGGTTAAAATCACCTCGAGATTGAGCTATCAGACTTATATGGAATGAGAAAAATAACCTCAATTTTGCGACTTAAGACATGAGGCTTCTAATGGATTATAAAAATAAATAAATAAATAAATAAATAAAAAGAGTAATGCGCATACATTACATTCCATTAAAATAAAGCAAAGCTAACTTTTTCGCTATTCTTTAGGTACACTGGGTTAGGGATGACAATAGGCCTGGTCGAGTTGAGCCCAAATAGTCTTCGAAACCCGACCCAGACCTAGTCGGGCTTGGAAATTGGGTTCCCATAACCTTACCCCTGGGTACTCACTCAGGTATATCCTCGGGTACTTGAACCCGCCCTCATTCCCACAAAATATTACCTTTGAAAATTAAAATGCTCCATAACCTCAATTAATATATATATAGTATTTTCTTATTTGGTATATAATATTTTATTGTATTAATTAAAAAAAATTATCATATAATGGTATAATATATGCATAAGTACCAACAAGTATGTGTTTTTGTCATCGCTATGCTTAGCATCCTAATAATCAAGATCAGGAAATAAAGATCCAATAAATTTATTTTGAAACTCGCGAAATTTTTTATTACGTGAACTTGAGGTGACAAAAAAAAAAAAAAAAAAACCATTTCACAAGTTACATTAACGGCCATGACAACTACTAATTTTTATGAGCAAAAATCTCTAAAGACAAAACTCAAAGATAGTCACCCCACTGTTGCTTCTGGCGTCGTTTTAGCTAAGTTAGAATGTTACCCCATTATATCCTAAAAAGAAATAATAACATAAATTAATAGGTTTATATACGCGATCAAATCTATAAAGTAAGACGTGAAATTGAATATTTATATATAGGCAAAATATAGAATTTTGACATTAGTATGTCAAATATCACTCAGTACCATTGTCTCATAATTAATGTAATTTCTAAATTAGGGCAAGTGATCCAAACATTGTTAGCACCGACGATTTTAAGATTTAGGCTCTTTGACATATGCATCAATCACACAAATCATATTTCACGTCAATTTTCTCGGGCTAATCGGTTCGTAAGACTAGGTTCTAGCACGGAAATTCTTTGTTAAAACTCCGTTGTTAATCGGAAACTCAGTGCCTCTTGCTTTGGTCGTTAAGAAGTTCAAATTTTCAACTGGAAAGAAAGTCAGAGACGGTGCTAGAAAACCGTGGCCACCTGCATCTCTGTTATTAAGAGGCAACGTAATCGGGAGAATTGCCATTAACTGGGAGCAGATGAATCAGGTCAGCCCCATGTTCCCTGTAATCCGACGATATGAATGGTTCAACCGGCTTCATATAAATCACATGAATCCTTGATACGTTTCGTGTATATATATATATATATATAAGCTCCAAGAAGTCGCCCAACAAACAGATGGAGGAGGACGAATTTCAATCGTGCAATTAACCTTATTTCATATTGGATTCCGGGGTTACATCTACAGAAACTAGGAACATTAAGTGGCGTACGACACAATACTGATTCTTTGGATATGACTACGTTGAGAGACATCTATACATAAACTCAGATCACCTGTCTGACCACCGATCTTACAAATGGAACCACAACGAGTTTATTTGTCCACAGTATGTTATGCGTGGAATTTTAAGCTTTCCATTCGGACACGCCTTAGACAATAGGGAATCCAATTTGACCTGCAGCTAAAGCATGTTAATTATGAAACAGAGCGAAGTTGGTGTTCTATCCCACGCTAACTCCACAGAAAAGGAAACGGGCAAATTCTTGCAGCGTCGCATCAATCAATTCATGAAGATACAAACAATCGACACAACGGCATGAGCCATAGCCACAAATGAAACATGCAAGCAAAAAGCGAACCGGTCAAGAGTTTCGAGAGAAGACAACTAATTAATATGCAAGGTTATCGTACGTACAGTAGTAGTCCATTGTCCAACTCCCATAGGCGCAGTCTGTTGAACACTGCAATTAATTAATATATGTTTTTTTTTTTTCATAACAATTACATACGCGTTTTGGATATTAAAAAAAAAGGGGGGGGTTAAAAAAAAAAAAGCTTCGATGATATATTTCTGAACGCTGTGCGATTCCTCAAGTTTTGATCAAGACGTGGAAAGGGGAAAAAAGAATATCCTTTTGATATATAAGAGCTGACGTGGATATAGGTTTTCTATACACATATGCTTTTTTAGGGCATTCTTGCGAGTTGATTTGAGATGCCTATGACTAAAATATAGTTGTTAAAAAATAAATATATATTTTAATAAAATTAAGAAAAATTAAATATATAATATCATTGCCTATTTAACATTATACATCAATTTAAATTTTTAAATTAAATTTATAATTATTTTTACTTATAAATTACTTATTTTTTTTCTCACATTTTTAATATAAAACTTTTAATATATATATATATGATCCTTTTTCGCTAATTAGTTGTGAACTGGAAATGTTTGGTGTATAGAAAATACAGTAGTCTTCTTTCGTATTCATTACTTGGCCAAAAGTCAATCCGTCAATATCCTCGATACACGGATTCAGTTTATCTAGTAAAAAGTCTATGAATTTTTGGTATATAAAGGCCCTGATGCCCGTCGGTCAAGTTCATTTACACGAATCTCGCCCGCAAGAAAATTGTTCACCAGATCAACTCCATTCCAAGGTTTTTGAACCGTTATTAAGTAGTCGCGGTTTCAAATTATGCAAGCAGATTAGGAATGCAGTGGCACGATCAAAACGTCGTTTGAAGGTATGGAAGAAGTCCTCGCAAAGCTACTGCTTTTTGACGAGAATTGTTGGATTCGATCAATTAATACCGGTGGCATAATTAGAAAGTTCTGGTAGTGGATGTTAATAAAAAAAAAAAAAAGAAGAAGAAAAAAAGAAAAAACAGAAAAAGAATGAGAGCAAAATAAAAATTTTAGTAGGGGCAAACACAGAAAATAACAATAAAATTCCAGGTTGGCGCAAATACCCCCACTGGACTTGCCCGTGGATCCGCGTTGATTGACGAAACCCTGAAACACAAAATGTTATTAAGAATACCAAGCCAATGTATGCAGTGCTGACCAAAACCTATATACTTTTGCACAGAAACGTGAATTTAAATTAGAGTGGAACAATAAAATCGACATAAATGTCCACAAAGAAAAGTGATCAGTAAATATATACTATTTTTCTGTAGAAATTTCTCTGATTGTGACAATTACATAATTTAACCAACCATCCTGCCGGCGGGAACCCCCCGTAGAAGACCAAGCACCATGCTGATAAAACCTTCTCACCCTCGATTATATGCCGGTCAATAATTAAAATAGATGATCAAGACATATATTGACAATTTCCATTTAATTGTCTCTCATCCTCGCTGTTTGTCTAGGAAAGTAGGACATTGAAATTGGAAATCATCAATCTCTATACGCGGATTACACGCATGGAAAGCTGGTTATTGTTTTTCGTTTTGGCCCAATCCAATAATTTCTTTATTATTTTTATTTTTATTTTTGGTTGCTAATTTGTTGATCGGGCGCGTTAGGGTACTTATTACTGAGACATAAACTTTTTCAATTATGATTGAGAGAATTAAGTAAAAAAAAAAAAAAACAAAATAGTAGAAAGTTCTCGTGTGTATAATGAATTCAATTTCAATTCTAACTCCAAATCTCATTGGTGATTCTTTTTTCTCCTTTTGGTTAATTAGCAAGTTTATTGAATAATAAATTATAATAATTCTTCTAATTATTATACATCAGATACTACTTTTCTGAGAATTAAACCCTAAGTAATTCTTTTGATATCCAAGTTCACAGGCCTGGAGCGAGAAGTTAGAGCAGATATCCGGCAGGATCGCCAATAAGCCCAAAATTAAGGAGACGAACATTTTAGGCCAGACATTTTAGTTTGGATTTCACACAGCCCCAAAAGGAAACCCACTTCACAATTGAGCCCAGTTCGACAATGTATTCATTTCAAACAACCCTTTCAGGTTCTTTGTTGTAAGATGCCTACCATTTTTCACTCCGTAGAACTATGTGAAACGGGATATTGTATTCTGTCCATCCGGAAAAGTTTCTGTTAAAATCGCAGTTAGATTTTGATAGTAGAGAATTCGGGTGATTTCCTCTCCGAAAATTATTTTAGTTAACAGGGGATGCAATTTTCTTGCATTAAATTCAAACTTTGGCCTGTGGTCTGGTATAGATTGACTAAATTTACAAAGGCATCCGTTGTATCTGGTATTGGTAATGCTAATGATTTTGATGACCACGAGTTCTTGACGACACCGTGGGGAGGTGATATTCACACGACATAATAGCTTGAGACACGCACAGATAAGTAAGTGGACCTCACTATTTCTTTATTGTTTGCGGGTGTATCCAGCAATTTGTTTCTTGCGAATATCATTCGGCAGATTGTTTGTAACTTGTTGGCAGAAGCTACAATGCAGATCAGAAAGAATTATTGGTGCTGATTCCTGTCATGGAGGCCATAGATATAATCATGCTGCTTGTGCGAACTACTTGGAGGCAGTGGCAGAACCTTTTGGAAGAAGCTGAAGGAGCGAATATCCTTACACCTATGCCTGGAATAGCACCAATAACAGAGCCAGTTTTCGCACGTATCCAACCGGTCAGCCCATCAGCTATACGGAGGATTTTTCTGATAACCATTCGATTTGCCACATCTTCACCCCCTGAATGATCTCAAAACTTCTTCTCAAGAGCAGTTTTGAATACATGCAGTTAGAGGATGATGTTAGTCCCGCACAAGTAGCCAGAGCAATATGCCAAGAGAAACTGCGAGTGTTTGGACTTCTTTAAATTCTATTCATTATAATGCAAACGTTGGTGAGCCTATTTTGTGTGGTTACACACCCGCAAACAAGGCGCAATCATGACCAGAGGATGGGACCTTCAGCCCTTAAATATGTACGGCCTTTAGCATTCTGTTTGTAGTTAAGGTGCTAAAATCAATCGGTATCCTTTACGAAGAAGCAACAAACAAATAAGAAAATCTTTAATTATATTCACCTCGGTCTTTCCTGTGTGTATTAAGCAACATAGAGGTGTGGTCTCTATTTTTGTTTATTTATTTAAGTACTCAATTGACACCATATTACTTCAATATATATTGGTATACCCAATAGCTAAATCCTTATGACACCGATCCCATCTATCCATATTCAGAAATTGCAAAACCAATATACAATCCTCAATCATATACTATCAAATCCTAAGCCATGTAAGAACTCAAATGGTTCTATGCCAAGTATAGACCTACGCTATGTAAATTTTCACCTTTCGTTACACTACCATACATCGTCCTTGTTCCCTAGTGATTAATGAAACAAGAAGCAATAATGAAGGAGATCATCGAGCTACTGATACCTCCTTTTCAATCCCTTCTTCGTGGTCTTGTTCTACAGATCATGTCACGAAGTCTGGAAACAGTTGTGCCGCAAACCTCTTCCGGTTCTGAATGCTGATGCTTTCATAGGCACTCGAAGGATGTGGTGTGGTTGTGTTTACAGTTCCAAAATCGTTTGGTTCACCAAGTTCTACTCTTCTTCCCAATTGAATGTTTTGGTTAGGAAGAAAAGATTGGTGAGCGCCTGATAAGGAGAGGTTTTCGCAATGGGGAAGCCCAAGGGTGAGAGAGACACCATTGCCAGGGAACCTTGGTGTGAAGTGCTCTGTATCAAACCTTCCAATTTCCTCAATTGGGTATTGCCCAAAACCTCCAACGACGTTGGTCTGGCCGCCTATGAATGAGTAGCCATCTCTGCTGTGCCTTTTGCTTTCGAATTTCATGGAAACATGCTCATTGTGTGCCTCGCTAGGCTTCACATCCATGCCTATTGAAGGGACTGTAGTTGGAGATTGCATCATTTCAGTATTTCTTGGCCTCTTTGGACTTGCTTGTGTGATTCCTTCTAATTCAGATGACCCTATGAGGGAGAATCCAGAATAGTTTCGCACGCTTACTCCCGCAGGGGACGGAGAAGGCAGAGTTGTGGATATTGAAATCCTATGAGCATTCTGTCTTGGTGAATTGCCTACGGAGTTGAAACCCTTGGTTTGGCTGTCACCAGCCGAGCTCTTTTCCTGTGGGCCAGACTTTGAAGCTGAATCATCCTTCTGTTCACTATTGCTTGTTTTCTCTTCTGATCCATTCCGTTCTTGTTCCTTAATTTCCTCCGAATACATTTCTTCCACCATTGGCTTCCAAAGCCGAACCCGAGCATTTATGAACCAGTTGGACACCTGAAACAACAGAACATTTTAAATTCTTAAAAACAATACATAATTCTCATAAAGAGAAACAAGACAGAACTAAAACAGAAATCCTGAAAATGCAGAGATGGTACACACCTGGCTCCTTGTAAGCCCCGTTTGTTTTGCCAACATGAGTTTATCTGAATCCTTGGGATAGCTGAAATGCAAGTTGGCAAGTTAAAGTTGGATAAAAACAGACCAAAAAAATCTGCACTCGCGAGAAAATAAAGACATATAGAAACCAATATGTTGGAAATCAGATAGCAAAGGGAATTGACAAAATGGGATTACTAGAAAAACAGGACTTGTTTTTCATGCCAAGTACTGGAACTGGGAGAATGCTTACGGGTGGAGGAAGTGCTCGAAGAGCCAAGCACGAAGAACTGAAACTGATCTTTCAGGCAATCCTCTCTGGGGTCTCCAAGCATTGTGCTGGATCATTCCCATCTGCCGAAGTGCTCGTTGCTGTCGAAGGTGATGATCGACGAATTTGAGCCTCGAGCCCTCAATCCTTCCTCCCAGGCCATCTTCTTCACCTAGGCTCCTGTTTGCCGCCTTAATTTGGTCCATTATCGCACCTTTCAAGCACCGGAACTGCTTGGAGATTGTCTGGAGTGCAAGCGCCGTGTATGTCTTTGCAGAACCAATTCCTGCCACTGGTTCAAATGAGGATATCACTGTCTGAATCTGATGGTGATACTGCCTGTATCTTTGTTCCACCTGAAGATAACAAGAAAAGTAACAAAAATCGATTCCAAACAATTGCTCCATTAACAGGGTATTGGCTTTCAAATTCAGGAAACCACATAAAGCCCTCTCTGCTCCTAAACATACAAATTGGCAATTGACAAATTTTGAGGACTTTTTTTTTTTTTGTTGGATAGAGCACCTGACATAAGTTTTGACTCAGTTCCCATTAATGGGTCTCTGCTAATGATAGAGACCTTATTAAATTCTGCATATTCTTATCCAATATTTTCCTTAGCAAAGCCAGAAAACCGTGGTCGTTATTGGTTGAACTCAGCTTCATTTTATAAACCAAATTATGAAATCCCAACAACACAAAGCAGGCAAAAAGGTGAGAGGCAGTTGCACATATAAGCCACATACCTCGTCGAGCATGTTGATTAGCTTTCCCTTCTTTATCTGAATTTCCTGCCTCTCTGAAGTAGTAAGATCTGCTCCACGCTTCCCGCTGGCTTCTCCCCCCCCGGATGCTTCTCCGCCGGATAGTTCTCCGACGACCTTATTGCTATTAATACTGTAACCCTTTTCTGGAAACTCGCTCTTAGTCCTACGGTCATTCACATTAACAACCTCATCAAGTAGCTCCTGAGCGGCCTTCAAGTACTTCGAGCTCAACAGCCCCCCTTGCATACCGGACACCGCATTGGTCGCACCCGAACCCGATGACACCGACCGACCGGAGACCCTCATATCCTCCCCAGACATCGCTTGAGCCTGTGATACTGATCTATAAACGGGTTGCTGCCGCGAGGAGAGGCTCAAGGAGAGACCTTGCCTGGCGCGTGAAGTTTCACGCGCGACCGGGGCAAGATCGACTGGGTTATAATGATTATAATGGACACGAGGAATGAGTCCATGCAAAGCGGAAGAAGCATCGTAGGAGCTAGAGTCCAAAGGGATTCCGACAAACTGTTGGGTGTTGGGTGGCGCATGTGAGAGGTGCGGTGGCGGAGAGAGGTTGCCGGCGGCGGAGTTGAGAAATACGAGGTTGCTGGGAGGAGTTGGCGGAGGAGTTTCGGAATATTGGACATAAGTAGGGTTCATGAGAACGAGGGTCTGGAGGCCCTCTGCTGATGCTGCTGCCTGGATTTCCGGATTCCCATGAAAAAAAGTCGCCATCGTCGGGTTTGGTTTTCCTCTGGAAAATTATGGTCTTCTATTCTGAAAAGACACCACGTCAATTGGTTAACCTTCACATCCACATATCAAATTCAAAGCACACAAAGCCACAAAGCACAACACGCCACTCTCTCTCATCTCCGTCTAAAATGCACACATATGTACACAGAACTTCAGTGAAGTGTAAATCTTTAGTGAAGAGCTAAGGCAATCTTCTCTCAGTGAAGGTTTGTGGCTGACCCCAGACAAGAAAAGGGTTACTACTGCTACTGCTGAGTACCAAAGAAAATCAGTGGGGATTAAAGAATTCCATTAGAAAAATACAAAGAGATCATTTTTGTTCATCTCTTCATCTTCTAGAGATTGAAGTAACATATCTGGAAGAGAGGAGCAAAAAAAGGAGAGGGAAAGGACAGGGGATATGATGGTTATTGATTATTGTAATAGCTTTATATAATTTGAAACCTTTTGTGATGGAAATCTGAGTTTGCACGTGCTTCGTGATCATCGGCACTGCAAAGGAAAGAACGAATTTTCGCTTACAATGACCTAAAACCCAATAATTGAGAGCGTGGAAGGGATAGAGATACACAAAGCATCGCCCACCAACCCAGTCTATGCCTATGGTATTATCAGTCTCTTACAGAAAGCCATTTGTCAGACTCAAATCTGGGCAGCTTTCCTACTGAAAAGGAAAAAGAGATGTTATAAAGAGAAAAAAGATGCCCGTCTTTTTATCGAATCGTTATCCACATCATTTATAATGACCCTATTTTCTTGCATAATTCGAAGGAATTCAAAACACAAAAGTGAAAACTAGAGCTTATCTCCGAGAGACAAGCAATTGGGTGGCTACTCGAGAAGATTTTATTCATGTGTACATGATGTGTTTTTTTGCTTGATTTGAGGTGGGTTGTGTGTGCAACTGGGAAAGGTTGTTATCCATACTCCAAAGTCCTCTCTTTTCTTCTTTCTATCCATCTCTCTTTTATGGCCCTTTGAGTGATTAGGTACCTGCGAACAGATCAAAACAAGGGAACTTCACTGATTGGACCCTCCCTTATCAAATCCATGGATGCCCCCTTGGCAACCTAATTTGATGATCCATCAAGAACCCCTTTTTCTCTAGCGCGGGCGCGCGCTCGCGCGCGCGAGAGAGAGAGAGAGAGAGAAAGAGATGCAAGTGTACGAGTATGCAACTGATGATATAAGAAAAACACGGATTTTTCTGACCAAGAAAAAATAACAAAGATTGAATAAAAAGAGCTATCTCAAAGTGTGTCAGAGGATACAAACAGCAGAAGAACGAGGAAACGTCTCCTTCCTAGCCCCAAAAGCTTAATAGAAAATAAATGAAGAAAGAGGGCAAAGGAAGAAAGGGGAGGATGATGATGATGACTGTGGGGTTTGGAAATGGAGGGGCCCCGTATTGTTCAAATTAATATTAAATATCTCGTTGTCCCCTTCAACTTCTTTGTTTAACTTTTCCCTCTACATTTTCTGTGGCTGTATGCCATGCCACAGTTTCAAGATAAAGCAATTCAATTGCTAAGGAACGCATAACCAACCACTACCACACCCACTTTAATGCTCAAAAGGGTTTACATCTAATTATCAAACTACATATTCCAAAATGAAAAACATAACTATAGAAATATGAGCTCAATATTGCATCCCCTGTGCAAGCGTATCATCTTCTACAGAAAAGTTAGGTAGCTTAATTTTTATCTCCTTCCTCAATTCCTAAAAGTTTTAATTAACCTCGATTTAAAATTAATTTTTCCCTAATAATACCAACTGCCACTGAGCGTAAGTATCTAATATCTGACATAATTCGTCTACTAAAGTACAAAATTAATCGAAAAATATGCGAAATTCAATGATGGGACACAATCAAATGCATGCATCTGCATTTGTGCATTAAATATATTTGGCTACCGACTACCTATTATTGTCACTGTTTTTTTTTTTTTTTTTTTGGGTGTTGAAGAGTCCAACCCAATAGACACCTCTGTTACGCAAAATCGAGCGAAATAGGCTTTTTTTTATTAAAAAAATAAGTAAAATAGAGATAAAATAGATATTAATTTATTATAATTTTTAGTTATAATTAATATACTTGTATATAGAATAATTAATTATCACTAACAATAATAATAGATTAATATTCATTTTGTACGTTTCTTCCCAACTTTTTAATCATAAAAAGCCATTTAACTGCACTTTTTCCTTCTTTGATTTATATGATTCGGTTCGATTTCTTAGAACACCTCCGAAAAGAAGTCCAAAGGAGCCTAAAATAGTCATTAGAAATTTGAGAAATAATTAAAGGGCTTGCTGAGTACTACTAATTAAAAATAAAAATAAGAAATAAAGGATGAGAAGATGACCAGAAGACTATTGAAACCACTTTAATTAATTCTCGCTAAAAACTTTATATATAAGCACTATTTTGAGGAAAGAAACTTCACCATCACCATAAAAATAATAATAATAATAATAAGATAGTTTATGCTTTTTATGTGAATGGGGGTACTATTTAAACTAGCATCAAGAGCTACATTTGGTATACAGCATTACATCCTGTGGTTATTAGCAAATATGGATACTGATATATGTAAATAGGCTCTAATTTTGCAATTAAAGGTGAGCGCCTATTTATGCCTTTCCTAGGTTTCTTTTATCAAAACTATGAAGAAATCGAAACAATTTCCTGTCAGGTGGGCTTTAACTAATTTCAACAGTACAGAAAGCTGCTACAAAAAGTGTGCTTATGATCTCACTTATCTGGAAGCACACCGTCTGGTCAGACCCCTCTTGAATAGGCTTTAGAAATTTCGGTAGTATCTTTTTTACAGAAGATCAGTCTGTCCAATCTCCAAAACCGATAGCGTGAAAGCTGACTATCTCCCTTGTTGTATACTCTGTATGGATTCTACTTAGCTAAGCTACTCGTGACATTTGTGCTTGCAAGAGTAGTGTGAGCCATGTGCATTCAAGAAACTGACGCAGTACTACAGGATTAATTGTCTAGCTCTGCACTGCATACCATAATTGAGCAAGAATCTTCATCAAAATTTGGAGAACCCGTCAATTTTAAATGCCAATGTTTAGAGGGTAAATTGAGAAGTACAACAAGGTCAACTTCTCAACCAATCCCAAAAAAAAAAAAAAAAAAAAAAGTAAACAGTGGCTTTGGTCCTTGTCATGCATTTGAACCCCGGAGAAGTAAACCGGGATGAGTTTTTCTCAAATTATTAAAGAAAAAGTAAACTCGTTTCATAAATTTTTTTACAGATACTTTAGTTGTTGACCATGTGGAGGTTTCCTCTGTTTTCTTTTTTTTTTTTCTTTCTTTCTTTCTTTTTTTTTTTCTAATTGTTTGTTTGTAGTTGTCGTTTAAATTTAAACTATATACAAATTTGCACTGAATTGTGTATCAAACCGCCACATCGGGACTTTACAATATGTTTACTTGATGAGCAACAAGCCTAGCTACAAGCCATTAATCAATAGGCCAAATTTCCCAATTAGTTTTACCCGTCACAGCACATTGTTAATTGTAGTAGTGCTTTTTGTAGGTAGCGTATCCCAGCAGTGCTCCTATGTGTTTTTGTGTTTTTGATTAAGACAATACGTGGAGGAAGTTTCCATAATGGAATACGAGATAGCAAAAGTCCTGGCCATTATGAGGGCGACTCTATAGAAATGGTTTTATATAACTGAATGAAACTATTTGAGAGAGCTATAACATACATTTGATTGTTATTGTTATTATTAATGCAATTGGATTCTAATTTCATCCTGTCGCTGATTTGACAACTAACTGAATCTAATTAAATCTCCATCTCTACAATTTTTCTCAGTGCAAATTGTTATTTCACCTCCAGTACATGACCGTACCAATATGTCGCCTTAATGGTAATAAGTCGATTCCATCCAAAACATAAGTGGCACATATCACATCAGGTAATCGCCAGGCCTCCGACTCCTCTGCCGCCACGTTGAATATTCTTAAGCCTAATGGTGAATGTTTAGTGAAAAATATTTTAAGCTAGTAGGTGGTGTTGATTCAAGGTCCGAAGTGTGTCTACAGAGAATTCATTATTGTTGTCATGGGACTGTCGGCTTTTCTCGGGAATTCCAATTTCTTTTCAATAGAAAATGACCACTACTACTGCCACTTCCAAAGGATCGAGTGTATCTTAAATAATTTATATGATTGTATGCTTCAAAAGGGAGCATAACAGAAGATAAAGGACCAAGGCGAAAGCCCGAAGGTGGAATTAATACGTATAGTAGCACAAGCAACATGTGAAGAAATGATAAAATTAAATATCCATCCTTGTATCATTATCACCCGTCATGACCATAATTGATTTATGAAATAAATATTTCGTGTACCAGAGATTTACCATTTGATGCGAGAGAATGCGGGGCCCCCCCTTCTGGATTTTTCACCTCTGAGGTTGGTAAACCTTGAATTGAACGCATTCCATTATCTGAGCTTTAACAGCTTTCTACATACGGATCTGTATATATCTGCTACTTCCATACCCGTATGTACATGTATATAATTTGGTGATGAAAAAATTGTCTTATCTACTTGCTTAACTCTTTTCCAAGGTTAAGCTAAATAGTTGGTTTTCTTATCTCATTTCCTGTTCCCAGGCTCCTGGTAGTCCATGTACATGTATTTTTGAGCATGGAGTCATTTATACTCCCTTCCATTTGTATTCGAACTATATCATGTAAGCGTCAACCAGCTTAATTAAAGTCTATTGCTGTGGTTTCTGTTCTAGAGACCTATGGTCAAATCCCGCATACATTTGTAAGTGAGATTATGAAAGTAAGAATTAATTTCCCTCGTCCATTATCTCCAACTAAATCACCAAAAAATTTGTTAAGGCCTGGTTTTCTTGGGATGCTTCTTGAATGGTTCAGTCACCCCCAGGAGTCGGGCAGCATCCCCACAATTGCACTTCCAAAGTTATCTGGACAATGCACCGACCAACGGGAAAAAGAAGTCTGCACAATTCCAACTGGCCAACACCATGACCATGCCCACCATAAAGTAGCGAAAAAAAAACAGCTACTGATAATTATGACAACTTGTATTTAGATTGCCATAATCACACCATTGGCAATGCCGACATAAAAAAAAAAAAAATAATAATAATACATGAACAGGCGCGCGCGCACATGTACATACACGCTCAAGGTTTTGTTTTGTGTAATCTTTTACGTATGCAAACATATAATAGCAAACGTCTTGAGGACAAATTGGAAATACTGTTCTGGTAAAAGCTCGAGTCAAGTATCTTGTATACCATTTTACATCTCAGTCACACTGCCAAAGATAAACTTCTTTGCATTTCAAGGTACTTTGAGATCGTCTTTTCATGACCATGATGAAGTTTTCCACAGACAATCACAGGTTCACGTTCAACAACCAATCACAATAGGCCAATATCGCAGAATCCATTGCTCACAAGTCAATGACACATTGATTTGACAAATTAATGACACATAGATTTGGGGGATCAATGGGTGAGTTTTATCCTGTCAAAGTGAACTCAGATGGTGGAGGGGCTGGTGACAGGAGAACATATGGGTTTATGTATAGCCATATCTATTCATACATGATACGGAACATGTCAAGGCTCGTAGATTCAATTTTGCACTTCTGTAAGAATTGTTAGTACAAAACACACACTTACACACACACACACACACACACACACACACGCTACATTCTTTCTAACACAAGGAATAATTGAACGAGTGATGATTCAAATAATTTTTTGCACATATGCACATCGTCTTATTAAAGCAAATCAACGTGTACCACGATCGTTATTATTTAGCCAATCATTGTTTTTATTAGGAATTAGACACTAAGACTAATGATCATGCCATCAAAGTCCAAACATTGAACTGCACCCGGACTCGAGTGGGGGCCTCCTTGTAAAAATTTTCCACGAAGTTCGTTTTTCTCACTTGAATTATTGTGCTAAAAAATTCACAATCTCCCGAGTCCAAACAAGTCACAAATGCTGATTTCCCACCGTACCCTGAATAGCGTCGAGAAATGCCACGTCAGCTTCCCAACAACGGAGGGTATCAATCTCTTTCTAGTGACTACACGTCTAAACCGTTGAGATAGGATTATCCGGAGTACGAGTATTGAATCCAACAGCCCAAGGTTAATTCGCACCGTACCCTGCTATAACGATCCGTCCACAAGTGAAAAACCGAGTTAGGCACGCCGCCGGGTCCCACCACGTCCATGTCACGTGCCAACATTAAAAATCAAAAAAGCAGTGATTTCCCTTTTTTTAATGCATAAATAAAGCACTCCCTTTTAAAAAAGAAGTTGGATTTGAACTTTTGCTGGAAACAAAGTAGACCCCACTTTGCCCGACTCTTACTATGCATGCGTCCAATGCGTAGGCCCTCTCATCGTTTTTTTCTCCATTTTCTTAATGAAGATTCGCCTCCCCTTGCCCCTCTCGTCACGCCGCGTGGCCCCACGACCTAATCAAGACTTCCACGAATAAGCGGGACCCACGTGTCACAAGTCAAGAAAGCAACCAATCGGGGGAGAGGCTGGCTCTCGGGCGCAACCGCCCCGCTCTTTCGCTTTAATGCTTGCAAGTCGAGGACTATTTACCTTCGAGCTTGTCGCTGTCGGCTTTTGAGTTTTGATTAAGAGCCCGCATCGCATGCTTTCGCATCACTCGCGACTCGCGCCTCTTTCTTCCTTCCTTCTTTCTTTGAAAGGTCTGAATTCAATAAAATAATTTGAATTCTTCTTTGGAACAAAATAATTTGAATCCAAATTCAATGGAATTTGAATTCTTTTTTTCTTTTTTTAAACGTTTAAGTAGCCACCGGGTCTAAATCCAACCGGCCCTCGTGTAGTTTGGCGGTTTGGCTTTTGTCCCTGCCTTCGCATTTGTCTTGCCGCGGACAAATCGCCTGGCTTTTTTCTCGGGGAATCATCCTTCAGCCTTTTGACGGGAAGAAAAACAATCTCCAAACTCTCCGAGCAATTAATGCCAATAGGGCACCACTGGGCAACACCCCGGTGAACACAGTGTGTAAAAGAGAGGACAGTTAACTAATCGAGGAAATTTAGTCCAAAATTCAAATAGATTTTATTTATTTTTTAAATAAAAAATTAATATTATATATACATATAATATTTTATATTATATAACTATTATAATTTTTTTATATTGTATAAAATTGAAATAAAGTACTTTATATGTCATATAAATTTTTTTAAAAAAAAGTTTAAAAAAGTTTTAAGTCTGTGTGATCAAGGTCAAAGTGATTTTAAAATTTTTAATTTTATTTATTTATATTAATCAATAACACACAATTAATTTATCCATTATATTTTTTATGCGGCTTATATTCGCTCAATAAATATCGTCCACCGGCATTTTTTTAATCCCCGCAAGCATTTCCTTTTATCTCCACCCAGGATATCTTTTTTCTGGTTTTGTTTTTTTTAAAGCCGTGCACAATTGCGTGCGACCTCCACTACGATGCTCACAGTGACAGTAATGTGATGGACGTCTAAAGTTGTCAGTGGAAGTGACGAGCGCCACTTGCAGCGGCGCCGCGTATCGGGCACGTTTATCGAAAAGCTGAGAGTGGCTCGGTCCAACATTTTCGGGGTTGACGGCTGTTAAGCCCGAGCCCGGTGGATGGCGAGATAGTGTCAGCAACCAACACATGTCAACAATTAAATTATGAAAAAATAATAATAATTAAACTAATTTTTAAAAATAATAAAAATATAAATTAATTATATTCTTTTCTATTTTATTTTATAAATAAATAAATTTTAATATTAAAAAAATATTTAAGAATTCTCTTATATTTACCTTATTGTATAATAAATATTGTTACATATCAATATTCATAAATATTTTATTTTAAAAAATTTAGACATATAAAAATTATCTAATTAATTAATTAATAATAATATATTTTAATTTTTTATATTCATTAATCTATTTTTTATTAATTAACTTCTTTCTATATTAATATAATTAGAATAATTATATATTATTTTATTAATTATATCTAATTATATTAATTACTTCTTTGTTCATCGAGTTTTTTTTTTCTTAAATTATTAAAACTAAGTTATAAATTGTGCAATAGATATTTAAATTTTTTAATTAATAATATTAAAATATTTTAATTAATTTTTATTAAAAAATTTAATTATAGTTTAGTATTATATTATTAAAAATAATAATTTAAAATATAATTTAAGTATTGATAAATATAACTAATTTAATATATACAATTCTCTCTCTCTTTATATATAACACTAATTTTCCCTATTTTTATAACACAAATAAAAATTTCATCTAAAAATATAGTAAAAATTATGAGAGAAAAATTAATTATTAAATTAAAATAAATTTTCTTAACATATATATTTAATTTAAAAATTTTAAAAATTAGTTTTTATTATGATCCAAAGTTAATTTGGTTTTATCTTATAAAACTTATGTTTTTATAATATTTATATAAAAATTTTTAAAAATAAAATTTGTAATTTAAATTATTAAAGAATTGTAAATTTTCTTAAAAAGATTATGTCAATTATTTTGCGTAAAGAAGTAATGCAAAATTTTAAACAAGTATAAAAAATATAATCATAGTTTAAAAATTATAAAAAGTAGTAATACAATATTTATTAAAAATGATGAAATATTTTGCAAAAAAAAAAAAATTATAATGAGTTAAAAATATTTTTTTATTTTTTAATAAAAAATAAAAAGAGAAACCTAAGAAGAATAAAAAAAAATTTTGTATTTGTCGAATCATGGTATAAGTGGATAAAATATTTTGTAGACTATAAAAGAAAATTTTTTCTTAGAAATTCTAGCTTTTCGTCTCTTTCAACATTTTCAAAAAAGTTTCAAATCATTCTATTATTTTTCAGTCGTGTTAATTTTCTTCCAGTTTAAAACCATTGGATATAACATATTTTTGGATGGATATTACACAAATTATCGTCCAAATCATTGTTAATAAAATATTTATTTAGAAATATATTTTACGTTATATATGAGATTTTTTTTAGTTTATTAAAAAAATTATTGAGTTGTAAATTAAATAATAAAAATATCTAGTCTATTTTTATAAATTTCACTTTTTTAGGATCTTAAATATAAAAATATAATTTCTTAATTACTATAATTTTTTCAAGAGCCTATTACAAGATTTATGTTTTTCAAAGTTCCTCCCAACCGACGGCTCGCACAGATGTGCCGCCACAACAAGGCCACGCGATTCACGCCCCTGTTAGGCCCTAACTGGAGCGTGGACCACCTAGAGCCTCGCCAGCTGGTGCACCCACACTGGCTGGGGCCAAAAACCAGCTGCAGCCGTCTGACAGAATGAAAATCGTCGGGTTAGGTTCTTCTGCCATTGCACAGTATAAATAAGGTGTAGAACCCAACAAGAGTGGTTGGAGATTTGGCTTTGTTGCATTTAAATCACGTTTTCAATTTTTTATCATCTACGCGGATTGGCCTTTTCTAATCACAATAATGTAGGCATGATGAAAAGAAACTATTCTGATCCCATCATAACCAATTTTATTTTTTTACCAAAAATTAAAAAAATAAATAAATATTATAGAAACATTAATTATTAATTACGTGTATTTATTAATATTTTAATTTAATTTTATCTATAAAATAATAAAAAAAACAAACAAACTAAACTCACAAATCAATTCAAGTAATAATAATTCTAATCAATTTTCATCACAAAAATTACTAAATTTAAAATTTCGCCAAACACCGTCAAGAGAATTTGAACTCAAAACTAAGTGTACGAAAACAACTACTAAATTTTTACGACTCGGGTGATTAATCAGACATAGTTTTGGTTATCGAGATGCCTTGCAATGATATTAGACAATCTGTAGCTTACACAATCGTGGGTTATCTCTGTTTTCATCATTTCTCTTCTATTGCATTGCATTGGGCAATCTTCATAAAGTTTAACAGCACAGATCTTCGGAGCTTTCTTTTGCACGGCTCGTCGTCAATTAAATCTCGCCTTGGGGGGGGGGGGCGAGCCAATGCCCCCATTGATTCCATTCTGATACGCAGAATCTAGTTCCAGACACATTTGCAGGAATTGCCACCCAAAAAACAGATGCCCTCTGGCGCGGCACGCACGTAGGATTAATAACCAATACGTAGGAGTTTATTTTTGTGCTCTGCTGTAGTTTAATGCTTGGATGGTGCGCATGGCATTTGCTACATCAACGCCTCAGCCGACAGAGTGGTCCGTTAGGCAGGACAAGCGTCACCGACAAATCTTACCTTGACCTCTTCCTTCTTCTCCGCCGTATAAAATAAAGCCGAACGAATCAGCA
Organism: Bruguiera parviflora; assembly: GCA_019804595.1. Lineage (NCBI taxonomy): Eukaryota > Viridiplantae > Streptophyta > Magnoliopsida > Malpighiales > Rhizophoraceae > Bruguiera > Bruguiera parviflora. Next base: position 5,256,741 of record CM034048.1, on the reverse strand, counting down.
CTCTCTTTTGTGTAAGAGGCGGAACTGTCCGAACCAATTGAGTAACGTGGGCTGTGCCTAACTTAGTCTTCTTATGATCTTAGCTACGTCGTGTGCTGGTTTTCCATTATTTTGTAAGCAAAGAGTTTCGGGAAAGAGGGCTGCTAGACAAGAACAGAACGAGGTGAGATTACTCGCAGATCCTTCATCTAAAAAAATTTTCATTTATATATATATATAATTGCATATTATAAAATATTTGTTTACATATTTTATTTTACTTATTTATACATCATATAATCTTTTTTATTTAAAAAAAAAAAAAAAAAAACTTATAGACACGGAACTTACTCTCAAGTCCTGTATGTCCCCCGACCCTCCTGCTCCCTCGTCCGCTCAATTAAGTTCACGTTGTAACGATGATTTCAACTATTTTATACGTTGAATTATTTTTATAAGGAAAAAAATTTAAAAGACATGTGAGATAAATATAAAATAGATGTTGATTTATTATAATTATTAATTATAATTAATTATTATATATAAAAAAATTATTCATTATAATAGAAACATATTTTTTAATATTATTTTAAGTATCACTGTGATATATATATATTTTAATTTATTTGTAATCCGGAAAGGCTGGTGCGTGAGAGAGGGAGGGAGAGGGAGAGAGAGAGAGAGAGAGTGGCCTGTCATGTTTAAAAAGATTTGGACCGTGACAATTGAAGTTGTTGCCATTGATAAAACCTAGGAAGATGACAATTATCGTAGTCTAATGAAAAGATAGAATGCACTAACATCTCATCAACCTATAAAGAGTCTGGCTTAGGTTATAGAATAGTCGGCAACCCCATTCCCTTCCGCCGGGGATCCTTCCATGCACAATCTGGTGTCGGTCTTCTTCGCACCTTCAAATAACTCATAATCAAACAAAATCGGGTCGAATCAATTCGCCCTCTGATCTAATGGCTCGCAACTGACCCATACATCGCCTTCTGTTTTATATATATGATATTGGGAAATCACTGTTTGTTTAAACAATAACTTTCTATTAATTCATGGGTAGCTTCTTTCTGATCCTGATTAAATATAGGGGTGTGTTTGTTCGGAGGACTTAGTGCCTCAGAAAGTATAGACAACCTTCTTCTGCTATATTATTCACTTCGTTATCGAGCAAATGTCATGTATACCTTTCAGCCAGTCTCCTCTCGTGTCTTTTTGTTTTTCTTTTTTCTTTTTTTTTTTTACATTTTTAACTTCAAAAAAAAAAAAACGGTACATATATATAAATTAAGGTTAAAATTATTTATTAATATTTTTATTCATTTTTTTAGAAGAATAACTTACTATTTAAATATTTTTGAACTGAATAATTTTTATTTTTATTATTTTTGATATTACCAACTATAAAAATTAATATTTCACTATTAATATAAATTTTTACTTATTAAAAAAATAAATAATAATAAAATAACTCAAATTTAAATTAATTGATAAAAAACGTATTAAATTACAATTATTTTAGGTGATCTTATAATATATTTTTCATCATAGATAAAATTAATATTAAAATCAGCTTAGATGCATGCCACATGCTTTGACATGGTCCATAGTGAAACATCATTTTAGTCAAGTTTCCTGGTTGGTCTCTCTTCCCCTTTATGGCATACTAGGCAATTCAATGAACAATATACAATTACAAAAGAAAGGAGGAAAGCGAAATCTTGGGCTTCCTTTTCTCTTTCTTATTATCATCTTTCTTTTTCCCTGGAGGCAGCTTTCATCTTGAATCTTGATGTAACATTTTTTTCCCAAGTTGAAGATTGCCAAATAGCACACGTTCTAAATGCAGTTAAAGTTGGTAAATTAATTGAACTGAAGAAGAAAAAAAAAAAAAAAATTCCCCTCTGCATCAACTTGCTGGGCGCTGGAATAATGTCTCGAGAGCCGAGGGAACCTCTGGATCCTACATGATTTCTGAACAGTCTCTTGTCGTTTGTTTTGTTGTTATTGTTGTACAATGATGAGATTCCCATTTTAAGATAGGGGGGAGTGGCATCCTACATGTTTTGTTCTCGTGACTTTCTCCAAGCCCGTTACATCATTCAATTCTTCTCTCTTTACTTCCACTTGGTTTTTCGTGTATTCATATACTCCTCGTCAAATTTATCTCCTTCATCACAATTAATTCGATATTTTTGTTAAAAATTCTTAGTTCTGTGTTTGAGTCTTAATAATTATATTCTTTTTTCCTAACCTTTCAACCTCCTTATAGCAATAGATATATCCACGTTATCCATGTCTACTTAAAAAGCACAGAGGGATTGTAATTTCTACGTGAAGCAGCTCTCAAAGTCAAAACTGACTGATGACTAAATGCTAGAGGTCAATTTCAGTGATGTTTTCTGTTTTTTTTTTTTTATATATTTTTTAACTCGTACCTTTCGACTTGGATTTCTTCAAACTCGAGGTGAGATATGATAAAATTTGAACTTCAGATATATCAATAGTGAAATCTCCCTCCTCCACTCTAAATAGACAAAAAAAAAAAAAAAAACTAGCAAAGGAAAGGAACCTCTCCACGCGAAGATTAGTTGGACCACATCAGATGGGCCATCTCTTACAGACAGTGTAGCAAGTGCCCCATCTCATTCTTACCCCAGCTGCACCAGCCCATGGGTCTCCTCCCTCGCCCTCCCCTCTCTCTCTCTCTCTTACACACATGGAAAAGGGGGCAACCTTGTTGGTGATTCGCAACAGGGCATACCCCACTTCTGCCTTCTAGGCAGAGTGGCGATCTCTGTTCATTTTCATTCAGTTTTTGAGTTGGTCTTTTCTCGTTACTAAATTCAATAAACTCATAACTACTCAATTGCCACTTTGTTTTGCTTATTTCACCAAAAAAACAAAAATGAACACGTCGGTACATCTACCATTCTTAGTGATCTAAGTACCTCATCTGATTTCATGTCTTTCCCCCCCTCCCCCACCTTTTTGTGTTTTACCCGCAACCCCTAGGCCTTCAACCTCCACGCGGAATTGCTCCGTCAGACTTTCCTCAAACATGGAAGCTAAAATGTTTTGTATGCGTGTGGCCACCACTCGAGTAGAAAAGTGATCAGGTGCGTTTACATGTCCGGAACCATTAAATTCGCAGTGAATAGGCCTTTTGCATTCACAAAATCAATGTAATATCCAATTGTTTTTAATATATCAATTTTAGATTTTTTTTTTTGTCTTACATCAACATTTTCTATCATACATCATATCTTAATAATTGATTGTGTGTATCATGTAGAAGACAAACCTAATCTACTTACTAAATTTCCCCACAATCAACAACCCGGGCGAAGAGGGACTCGGTTATTCAAATTTTCGCTTTACCATGTCGCTCTTCCCTCTGCCCACTAACTGTTTGGGGTTTAGGCCCTTCATTTAGCATCCAAAGTCCACCCAAGACAGGCCGTGCTTCTGGAGGATACTACAATTTATTAAAACGAACAAGCCGGGGCCTACTGTGAGACTGGGAGCCTTGGATTATTGGGCAGCAGAGCAGAACAACCGATAAGGAGAAGCGAGCTGTGAGGCAAAAAATATTCTCTAGTATTGGGCTCCGGCCCAACATTAATGGAGGACTTTTATTTTGCCATTTCCGATTAAGCCATCTTTGCATCCCAGCGACCCAGTTGCACGACGAACCCAATCCATTATGTATACGTCGAGAATCATTCTCTCTCTCTTTTTTTTTGTCCTTTCTCCTCCCCTTAATAAATCAATAATAGAAGTATGATAGAAAGCATACTAATCGTTCAAGGAAGAGGAAAATCAAACATATAGAAGGAAGAGCATAAACATCGAGAGGAAACGCAGAACCGATGGTTTCTGGCTTCACCCGACATACTAATCACGACAACTTTCTTACATTAAGGTATAGACATTCGACTACTGCATGGTTTGGCTTGTATTTGTATCTTTTGACGAGAAGAAACAACAAAATTTTGATGTGGCTCTCGGACAAACCCAAATACAAACTCTTAGGAGATAAATACATCAAAGGTAGACATGGAATACCTTCCATCTATAACAAACCCTGTAAGGGATCTAAATATATTACGTTCAAGGGTAGGTGGGATTATGATACAAGAGGTTGCAGGACCAACAATTGTCCCTACTCACCATCCATATATGGGATTTTCTATTTGCGGAGGCAAGAGATGCAGGTCTCGGCAATGCTGCTTGTCATAGTCGCGCGAACCAGGTATTGCTCCAGTGCAGAGCCTAAGGAACTCGTTCCCCGTAAGACAGTAGTGTGCAAATGCCAACCCTCCATCAACCACCTCGGACAGGTTAGGCATTGAGGCCGCCTTTATGATGCCTTTCTGATCTTTTGTGTTCACTTTTGCATCATCATTGACATTGTTCAAGAGCCTGTCGAGATCAGAATATTGAACGAACCTATGGGTGGCAGCCTCCCATGAGAGATTGTATCTTTGTTCAGGTGTCAGTGGTTGAGGTTCATTTGCTAATGCTTCCTTCACTTTTGTGACAAAGTCCTCAGATGTCTTGTAAGTCAAACAGTTGGGAAACAATCGAAAGAACTCATTTGATGGGTGGTCTGCACATATAACAAATTTTCCCATTGCAAGTGCCTCAGCAGTGGCAGTGCAGAGCACATCACTGACACTGGGATTTATGAAAACTTTGTACCTTCAAGCAAAGAAGAGAAAGTTTGATGGAATGAAATTAGAAAAGAAAATGTTGTAAAGGCATAAGTAGGGGGAATGTCCACTGCTGCAACATTTATCAGCATGCAACAACACAAAACATTTCAGTAGGTCACCCCTGCTCCCCTTCCCAGAATGGTTTTCTAGAAATATCAATGAAGATGTGGAAATCCCAAATACTATCCTTTCTTTCTGAACTAAAATATTCACCGTTCTAACAAAACATTAGTATTCCCATGAGATCCTTACCCATGAAGACAATCATCCGCATGGTCTCTTCCTTTCAGAAAGTTGAGATTCAAATCCAGCATTTTGGCTGCACTCTGAACCTCATGTGCATCCTCTCCATTCCCAAAAACATCTAAATCAAAGCCAGGAAGATCATTCTTGTGCTTGGCTAGCAAATCTATCAGTTCCCTGTATCCCTTTGCCCAGACCATCTTGCCAAGGAAATATGCTCCCTTTGAGAAGGCTTGCTGCCCAAGTTCCCTTTCTGTTGCAACTTTTTCTCCAATTTTCAAAAACTTGGGGTTGACACCATGGACATTGCAAATCACAGACTTTGGTAAATCCTGGGTAGCAGCAGAAAGGCGAAGAACCTGATAAATGAATTAGAAACAACTTAAGGTCACATAACGAGGTTAAGGACTCAAAATCTCAACAAAGCAATGGCTGAAACTACATTGGAAGAAAGTTCTACTTCAACCACCTCCGGTAGCTAACAATTCTGAATAAGTAAAGTGAGAAAATGGCTTGAAAATTAAAAAGGTTCCATGCATCAGCAGTTCCAAGCTTACCTTGTGGCAGTATGCACGTGTAACCAGATTGTTTATGTGCTTGACAAGGAAAGCCTGAAGAGCCCCATTCTTCTCCCTTTTGATGTATTCTAGGTAATTTGTGTGGACAATACCAACAACATGGTTGAATTTATCAGTCCAGCGTTTGCCATGGTGATACCAATTTAAGTGTTCTGGTTCTTCTAGGATAGCAATGTCAGCATCCTTAGAGGGAATGAACTTAGAAGTATCTCCAACGGGAATTATGCTTCTCCTTTCTTTCGAAAACTAGAAAACAATAACAACAAACCATCATGTATTGACTATGATATATCAGAACTGACATGACAGTGCAATATCTGACCATGAATGTACCTTTCCTGGATAAAACGATATTTTAAAATCAGCCTTAAAACCAATCCTGTCTTCTAGCCAGTTCCGTATATAATTCTCTTGCTCATCTGGTGAACTGAAAGTGAGTTTTTTGGGATAAACTAGCTCTTGATCCAACTTACAAAGCCAAGGAACCAACAAGGTGACCCGCTGCTTCTCAGACTTTGATAAATATGCTGCTCGAAATAGTGGGTTTATAGCTGTTCCAGTCATCCATGGAAGACTAGCAGTTGTAACAATTGCAACATGCCTCTTCCCATCTGAGGGGTTATGCTTTGATAAGTCTGTCCAAAAGCCACCATCATAACAATGCCCTGTGTTCTTAAGGACACTGGCTATCCTCATATCTAGTTCATCGTTTGCATTGTCATTCTCCAGGAAAGATGATTCTCCCACAGGTAGTGACTGCGACACAAGTTGATTCTTGCGTTTGCTACACAAGTTTTCCACTATCTTATCACATACATCTGAATAAATACGGGAAATGAACCCATATTAAATTTCGGAAGCACAATTCATATGAAACTAATACACTTTACACCTTTTAGGAATGCATTCAAAAGACTCTTGCAAAACTTCTTTTCTCAAATCAGGAGAACAGTTATATCAACACGTCAGCTAGATTTCCTAGCACAGCTTTACATATAAAGCAGAATGTGTATCTGCAGTCTGCCCCATCCATTCATTACCCTCTTCTTGTAAAATTACCCTTCTACAAAAAGAACCTAATCATATCATGGGACTAGCCAACGTCCCCCGCATTTTTCAGCATCAATGATTAAATGGTTATACTTCAGTGTAAAGAATAAGAGTAACATATGGAATATTCTTAAGCTGAAGATCATACGGTAAGCACAGGAGCAATGCACTAATAATTATGCATTGCAAAAGAAAAATGCATACCAGAAAAGCAAAAATAATACAAAATGTCTCTAGCTTGCCTCTTCTTATGCCTAGTTGATCCAAAAATGGCTCAGATTGCCTAACTAAATGTGCAAGTAGTTCTGGTATATCTAGCGGCTGTACTTCCTGCATTAGACATATAGAAGCAAATATTCAGCATGGCACGTCTCCTAGAACTTAGTTCATGCATCCATGCATCACATAAAAAATGGAATAAAATTCAGCATATTGATATTGCTGCCACAACATGCTGTAACATACAACCAAGGGGGGGAAAAAAAGGACATGTTAGGGCATGAGACTCACGCTATGAGGCCTAGAAAGGCTAAATATACACAGCCTTACCCTTGTTTACACCAAGAGGTTGTTTCTACAATGGAACTTGTGAAATCCAAGTCAAAATGGAATAAGCTTATCATCTTATCATCACACCAAGGCTTGCCCTTCAATATACAATCAAGAGTCTATTGAAAAATGGGGGGGAAAAAGTCATAAAGATATTCAGAGAATTTGCAGGACTCTTCCCTCTATGATTGCAGGACTCTAAACTAAGCTGAGCTCACAAAACACCTCCTTAAGCAATTTGCAAGAAAGCCAAAAATTGTGATTATAAGCTTCTTTCTGATCGTGAACCATAAATTGATACCCAAAATGATACCAATTAACCATAGGAAAATTTATCACAACGAAACAAATTTAATGAGCTATGAGACACTACACCAGATATGTGATATGCCAAATGCAAGCAACAGTCAGTTCCCAAAGGAACCTCACAATGTAATAGTAAAATTATATTATACAAATGAAATTCGTGGAAGGGATAAGCAAACATGGAATCAGATTTCAAGCCAACGATTGCAGGCAGAAGGCACCTAACCTTTGACTCTTGCGCCTCCTTTTGGATTGGTTTCTGCCAAAACAGATACAAGTATTACTAAACGAGCTATAACAACTAAAACACATCATAACAAAGTCAAATAAACTAACAAAGAATGGTCTATTTCTGAAAACAACAAATACTCATTTAACATAGCGTACCAAGCTGGATTTAACTTTCTCCACAAAACTACTACTCTTGAAACCTTCAAAAAAATCCGCTAACTCACTTTTTCCCTCCAATTCCCGCAATCTCCTCTTCAAGGACCGTATCGGGTCCCATTCCCGAAACTGCCCTCCCTCCTCTTTCTCCTCTCCCCACAACTCCCTCAGCCTCACTCTTGTCCTCCCTCTCCAGACCCTATCAAATTCCGCAATCCCATCTCTGTCCCCTTCCTCGACCTCGGATGCTATCGCGTTCCTTATAGCCGACAAGTCAATCCCTAGCCTTGCCCTGGGGCTCCACTTCTCCAGAACCTTCTTACTTATCTCCGGCGCCGAGCAAACCCTACGAAACTCCGGAATTTTCGGCTGCAGCTTCTTCACGAAATCGATTCCCGCCGGCGGAGGCGTCGGCGACCTGAGAGACGGCACCGGGAAGGAGTTGGAAGCCGAACTGATGAAGTTCTCGAGCTCGCGGTCGAAGGAGGAGGCAAGGTCCTTGAACGAGTTGGCACGGGATCGAATGAGCTGGAGATCCGCGTCGGTCGAGTCGCGGACCTCTCGCCACCCTCTGGATATGAAAGAGAACGCGGCGTTTGCCGACGTCGACGGTTGCGCTGCCTCGCCGTCCATGCTGCACCGTTTCGAGATTACGGCTTTTTTCTCTTTTTAGTTACGAATTTAGAGAATTTGGGCGCTTTTGGCAGACAGAAAAGCAAGATTGCGGAAGAGAAAACAAACAATAAAAATAAAAATGAAAATAAAAATAAAAATAAAAACAGGCTAGAGACGTCCAGAGAGAGGGAGTTGAAGAAGCTTGGCGGCTAGGAGAGATCCTTTCTATGTATCTTTTCTGGGCGCGAACACGTGTACGGACACGTAGGACTGAGAGACTGTGACCGTTGAGCTTCGGTGATGTGGCATATCACTGCGACGTGGAGAATTTTCGTTGGCTGAGGTAGATTCGCATAAAGAAATATTACATACTGTGAGGCATTGACGCGGGTGACGGCCAAAACGTGACCAAAGCGAAGAAATTTTCTTTTGTAGCAAGCATCAGTTGTCTCCGTAGAACGTTTCATTTATTTATCACTAAAATTTTTATTCTCTTTGGCCCGTGTTTAATTAATGGAGGAATTCAGATGCCCCCATATATAGCTGATCCTTCTAGTTGTGAGCCACAAAGAAGCAAATCCAAATTCAGATTGTTCAATGGCTTCTTGCTCGACATTGGACGAGCGTTATCCCACCAATTCCCCAAACAACCAACCATCAACCATCTCACGTGGATATCAATGGCTTGTTTCGTGCCCCCACCCAACGGCTTCGCGGGTAATTACAACGTGATCCCACATTTCTTTGTATTAGATGGCGTGTCGTGCTCCGTTGTGTTTCTCGCCATGCACGTCAAGATCTCCCATCGGTCTCGTATTTCCATTACCGTCCAATCGCTTTCCCCAATTTGCAGCCTTGGAGCACTGTTTTTAACTAATTTGTTCCTGGTTTCTTTTTGAGCCGGCACATAGAGAACAAACCTTGCAAGACATGAGATCGCAGGACTGCATGGATTCGTGAAATGGGAGACTGTCGGTTGGCCCTAGGAGACAGCATCGTTAAGAGGACATGACCATGAGGCCCCACGCCCGCAACCACCATAACTAAATTGAGGGTCATAAGTGCAGTTGGATTGATTATGTCAGGGCAGTTTAATTAGTGGCGAAGGATTCTCTAGCTATTGTTGTGAATTATTTATTTATTTATTATTATTATTATCTTTTGTCCCGATGAAAGTGAGGACAATCTGACAGATATGCTGTATGAGCTTTAGAGTGAATGATGGAGAGAAATTTGTCGTTATATATTGGTCACACTGACGGGACAGAGTTAAAAGTCGAGGTAAAACGATTTAGGATCCAGTAAATGGTTGGCAGTTTGGCTTTACAATGTGTTCGAGGATGTCGACCAGAATCATGAATTCCATTGTTATACGGTAGTAGGGTTCTAAAAACATGATCTTGAAAATCATTTGGGCCCTGTTCACTCGTAGAAAATTCTTTTCCTTTTTTTTCACTCTCGGGCGTGCATGACAAGAACCTAAAGCACCAAAAATTTGCCGATCACTGCATCGAGGCAAGGCAGCCCGATGTCCGCAATGAGTCACCAAAATAGTCAAAACTGAAACATCCGCAATATGTTTACAACCTACGGTTGAACACGAGGACACAGAACTAAAACAAACACTGTAGATCGACAGGCTTCAGATAATGGTGAACTAAACTGTTAGAATTTTCCCATTTCTCCTTATCTTGATGTTCTACTGCTATCTCAGACGAGAAGTACAGCATTTATGCAACCGTCATTCTCCGGGTTATTTGTTACTTGAGCATACTTCCCTGCAGCAACCACAAACATATAATTAGATAGAACAATGGCGGCCAGGGGAGAGCAGACCATACTGACAACATTTGCCAATGCAATACATATTGGAAGGAACAGGCTTACCCCATACCACTTTACCAGCTGGTGTGACCAGACCTAATTCGCTGACATTCACCTGATATCGAGGACAAGAGTTTTGTTATCTGAACAATAGAAAACACCCTGTGTTTAACAATATCTGAAATTACATCCAGAAAAAATTACCTCAATGATTGTTCCTTTGGTCACAACACCAAGTGACGAGTACATTGGGCCATTAGGATTTTTCTTCACCCCAATAATCTCCAGATTGAAGGTGCATTTGAGTTCAGGGTGTGTCACATGTGCCTTAGTGAAACGCAATCCTGAAGGACGGATAAATCGCTCATACTTTGGAGGCTTTCTTGTAAAACCTGGTCCTACAAAAGTCGCCTTGGTGACCATCCTCTTCCATTGCTTGGCTGCAAAAATGAAATGCAACCATATGGTTGTATGAGAAGCAATAGCAGAGGGCTCAACAGCAACTTATCCTTCTAAAAGGGTATCATAATAGTAAGCACAAACAAATAGCAGAATGGCTTAATCTCGCACAGAAAAGGAACATACAGGCCAATTAACAATGCAGTTTCCAAAGAACAAAAGCAAATATTTAAGGCAGTAAGTAAAAACGTTAGCAACATGCTTACTCTTCCTTTTGCCTGTTCTGATAACTTTAAACATTTCATCTTCTGCAACAGGCCTGACCTAAAGAAGGAGCAAGAACCCCATTAAAGTGTCCTAATCATTAATAGAACTGCTATCCCATTAAAACATGCAACAAAAAAAAGGAAGATAGGATCTTGATTCCCAAATGCAAAAATTCTGGGAAGCATCTGAATTATAACTAAAAGGAGAAAACATATTATCTTACCTTAGGTAGAGGGACCTCCCATTTCCCAGCCCTCTCTTTTCTCTTTTGCTTTATAGTGTTGCTAAGGATCTACACACAGCACAAGACATAAATTTCTCAATCAGCCAACAGCACAATATACATACCGCTATTAAGCAACGTGTTTCAAACACTAACCTTTGCCCGTGCTGTGGTTTCACGATCTAGCAGATAGGCAGGAACAGCTCCTTCTTGAACATTATCATCCACCTTGCGCCTAGATGTTGACTCTTCATGCATCGCCAACCTATTGAAATGGTACAACATATCCACAAGCATGATTATCACTCATCAATAACAGTTCAGCAAATGAAGCACAACAAACAAAATAACTGCACACCAACAATCAATTCAGAAGCAAACATATGATTAGCTAAATGCAAATGCTTGTGCATGTTTTCAACCATAACCAGAAAATATAATGAAAACAGGACAAATAAAAAGAAAGGATTATATTAAAATACCGTAACTTGAAACCTCTACGATTATTTCACAAACTAGTTAAGCAAATTCTCCAGGTGGGGTTCTCAATTGTTTACTTCAAGCACAAATACATTAAAACTGTAGACTAGAGACTGCATAGGACTCCAACTACATCAAACTGCATGATCAAGCAAGTAATTGTTGAATGGTTTAAGAGTTCTATAACAAAATGCCCATAATGCTTCTATGAACAAGCATCGAGAATTCTCTGTCGGCAGCATGCAAGTAGCCATACGTTAAATAAAGCGAGGCCCATTAAAAAGAGATGGAAAATACTAACGTTTTCTTCATGAGGGCCTTCTCGGCATAATTTTTCTTGGCGATCTGCTTACCCTTGATACCTATCGCCTGTTGCCAGCAAAAATCAATTATCGCAAAAAATAAAATAAAATAAGTCGAAGAAAAAGAAAAAAGAAAAAGAAACTCATAATCGAAAATAGCGAGAAGAAGAAGAAGACCTTCCGGGCGCGCTCAGAGCGCTTGTGGACTTCACGCGCCTCCCTCTTGCGCTTGCGCTCGAAGTGGTCGAGGCGGTAGCCATGCCTCTTCCTGTGCAGCTCTATGTAATCGCCTTGCGGCTACCGAAATGAAAATAAAGAAATAAAATTAAATAACCATTACACCGAATCAATCGAAAAACTATATATACAGACGAACGATTAAAGCATCAGATTAAGTTCCAAGACGAACCATGGCGGCTTGGCTTCAAACTCAATTCGCAGTGTGCGCAGAGGCGAGAAACCCTAGTGTGAAGAGGTCTTTGAGATCTGGGGAAAATGGGGCCTTGCCCATTTATGCAGCCGAGAAGATTCGAAGATTGCGGGTCGGTGCAGGCTTCGACTGGCACCTTGGAACAACAGGGTCGGGTTTGGGGCTTCAATTTAAGCTTTCCAATACTAATGTGGTCTTTTTCGGGTCAGCTTTTAATTAGGGCTTTCAGCGGCTCATATAAATGGGTCAAACTACCGTAGTCTACAAAGGAACACAAAATCAATTTAAGTTTGAGTCGAAAAGATTGTAAATCGAAGTCAAAAGCAACGTTCTCTTTTCTTTGGCCCCTAAAGGAGATTATTTCAAGAAACAGAGAAGAAAAAAATACATGCGGAGCATAGTGACATTTATACGGAGGGGTCGTTTAATTCATGTTCTAAAATTAAAATTACAATGAAAATTCCGATTAAATAGAATTAAAAATAAAATAATTAATTTCATAATATATTTGATTTATTTTAAATTTAGATTTCTTTTAGTCATTTGGTTCAATTTGAGCCTGAAATCAGAATTTCTTTTATATCTATTTTATTCGTTTAAGAGTGCAATTGAAAATCTAAAAATTTTTTATTCCAAAATAAAATATTTAAATTTTATAAACATATAATATATAATTTTAGGTTAAAAATAAGAAATTACATAAAACAACAACTAATGCATCAGCAACCAAATTAAGAAACATATCATTAAAAAAATATTATCGCAATCAAATTTTATGAATGACTAAGAGTAAAAAATTAAAGCAATGTAATATTAATATAAAAATAGGAACTCACCACAATTTATTTCAATAAAAAATTGTTATGTTAAAAATAAAAAGAATATTAACTCAAATAATATAAAAGAATATTGAAGAAAAATGCCTTTTTGTTTTTGTTTTTTTTATAAGTAAGAGTTAAACTAATTGAGAAATTAAAAAGAAAATCGAGAGAGATAGAGAGAAAGAGGGGCGAGATGAGATAGAAGTAAAGATATTTAAAGGAATATGTGAGTAAAAGAGTCGAGAAATTGTAGGAGTATAAAATTTTAGGGCGAGAAGTGGGGAATGAGAATCATTAATTAATTAGACTTAAAAATCATGATTTTCTTAAACTGAGGAATCTCATTCTTCTTTTTAAGAAAATGAGATTCCACTTTTCCTGAGACAAACAACAAGAACGTGAAATGAACAGTTTTCATTTGAACCTTTTATCTTTTTACTAAATCAAACACTGAGGGAAAAAGTTGATAAGTAGGGGGAAAAAAAAAACAAAAAAGAGAGTGTTAGAAAAGAAACATATTATGTTGTTTTATAGCTTTTATAAAATAAAAATTATTATATTTTTCATACAAAATTTGAAATTAAAAAATATACTTTTTAATATGTAAAATTTACATTTATTTGATTTGTTCACAAAATTACATCTTTATAATAATATTAATATAATGTCACTCATAATAATTTTAAACAAATTTAAATTTTTAAATAATTAATAAATATGTATTAAAATATCAAAATATGTAACATATTAAATAAAATATAAAATAAATAATAAAAATACCAAAATTTCTCTTATTACATAAATTATTAATTTAATTAATTATTTAGTTAATTTGGATTAAAAAATTGAAAATTCTAAAAATAAAAAATTCAAAATTTTATATTTTTATCAAATGGGACTCTTTTGCCATTAATATCACCGTTTTTCTTTTCTGTACTCTGTGGTTTGTCTACTCTGTCAGCGCACTTCGTGTGTATTTGTGTTATTTTGTCACTGTGTATTTGTGTTATTTTGTCACTTCCAATGCAAGTTTGTTGATGGGTCTTCCAAGAAAGCAGTAATCCGTGCTAAAAAGGTGAAGCTTTTCTCTTTCTTGCTTAGTTCCTATAGTCCTTCATGAAGCCTAATGGAACTTGGCAGACCAGTAATCCACTGGATAAAGCCTGTTTTAACTCTCCTTTCACTTGCTGCCTCGGTGTTTGCTGAAACAGACCCTAATGACCTTGGTATCCTCAAGGTATTTAGAGATAGATTAAAGAACCCTAAGCTCTTGGAGTGGCCAGCATCTGGTGATGACCCTTGTGGGCAATCTTGGAAGCATGTTTTCTGTTCTGGCTCAAGGATCTCTCAGATTCAGGTTCAAAACATGAGCTTGAAGGGCACTTTGCCTCAAAACCTCGACCAGCTGGCCATGCTTGAATGACTAAGCCTCCAACGGAACCAATTCACTGGGCCTTGACCATCCCTCAGTGGGTTAACCAAGCTGTTATACGTTTATATGGATGACAATCAATTCGACTCCATCCCATCTGATTTCTTTGATGGTTTAGTGAGTGCAAGCAGCTGCTCTGGATAACAACAATATTAATGCTACCACTGGGTGGTCATTTCCCAAGGGGTCGCAAGATTCTGCACAATTGACTAATCTTTCTTGTATGTCTTGCAATTTGGTTGGTCCATTGCCTGATTTTCTAGGCAACTTTCAATCTTTACAAAACTTGAAACTTTCGGGCAATAAATTATCTGATGTGATTCCCGCAAGCTTTATGGGAGGCATGTCTTTACAGAATCTGTGGCTAAATAATCAGGAAGGCGGTGGGTTGACTGGCACTATTGATGTGGTGGCAACAATGAGCTCAGTTACTGTTCTGTGGCTTCACGGCAACCAGTTCACGGGTACAATTCCAGAGAGCACTGCTAATATAATTCTCTTGAAGGATCTCAACCTTAATGGTAACAAACTGGTTGGATTGGTTCCTGATAGCCTGATAAATATGCCATTAGATAATTTAGATTTGAGCAATAATCAGTTGATGGGCCCAACCCCAAATTTTAAAGCAGCTAAAGTTTCTTGCACTTCAAATGCATTTTGTCAATTTACCTCTGGAGTTACTTCTGCAGTGGAAGTTATGGCACTTATGGAGTTTCTTGGTGGGTTGAATTACCCTTCCAGGCTTGTGTCATCGTGGAGTGGGAATGACTCTTGCTCATCATGGCTAGGATTGGATTGTGACGCCAAAGGAAAAGTTTCTTCCATTGTGTTGCCTAATTATAATCTCAGTGGTACCTTGAGCCCTTCAGTTGCAGAACTAGGTTCTCTGCTCCAAATTAAACTGGTGAACAACAGTATAAGTGGTGCAATTCCTGCAAACTCGACTAATTTACCATTATTAACAGTGTTGGATGTTAGAAATAACAATATTTCCGGTCACTTACCAGAATTCCGTAGCAATGTTCGTGTTGTCATTGAAGGTAATCCTTTACTAACTGGTGGTGAAAAGTTGAAACTAGCCCCATCATCTGGAGTTTCAGGTTCTCCAATGAACAACTCGTTCTTGGTAAATGTAGATGGGAATTCTGCTCCTGTCGGGTCTTCACAGATTTCAACAAAACAGAGAAGTCCTAAAAGGTCTACATTGGTTGCAATTTTGGCTCCTGTTGCGAGTGTTACAGTTGTTGCTATTCTGGTTTCACCTCTGTTTATCTATTGTTATAAGAAGAAAAATGACACCTTCAAGGCTCCAAATTCTCTTGTCATTCACCCCAGGGATCCGTCTAACATTTTTAACATTGTTGTTGCAAAAAGTGCCAAAGGGAGGACGTCTACAGTAATGGATGATGGAACAAAAATAGCTGTTAAAAGAATGGAGGCCGGTGTGATTAGCAGCAAAGCCTTGGATGAATTTCATTCAGAGATTGCAGTTCTTTCAAAAGTTCATCATTGTCATTTGGTGTCACTCTTGAGTTTCTCAATTGAAGGAAATGGGAGAATCCTTGTTTATGAGTTTCTCAATTCAGGGAGCTCTAAGTAAGCATCTTTTCCACTGGAAGAACTTGGAATTGGAGCCTCTCTCTTGGAAAAGGAGGCTAAATATTGCCTTCGATGTTGCAAGAGGAATGGAATATCTTCATCATCTGGCTCATCAGAGCTTCATACACAGAGACCTTAAATCTTCAAGTATCTTACTTGGTGATGATTTCAGAGCAAAGATTTCAGATTTTGGATTGGTGAAACTTTCTCCTGATGGGGAGGAATCTGTGGTGACAAGGCTTGCTGGCACTTTTGGATAGTTGGCACCAGAATATGCTGGTAAGCATTCGACCAATTTTCTTTCAGGTTTTCTGGAGCGAGTTAAAGTAGCAATAGCCACTTATTGTGGAATAAATGGAAAAAAGAATTAATGACATGTACAAGTCTAAACAAATTGGAGGTAGTTGTGAGCGATTGATGTAGCTGATTCTTGCCTGAGTATTAGCATATGGCTTCATGAGTATTATTTTGGTTTCAAATGATTGATGTAGCCGGCTCTTAGTTGAGAGTATACGGCAGTGAATAGCATACTGTCTCACAAGTATTATTCTGGTTTTCTGTCATTGTATTTGAAATTAGTGTGCCTTCTACAGTTATTCTTAGCATATATACTCTTTTTTTTTTTGTTTTTTTGTTCATCTGAAGATTTCATCCCGTTTTAAAGGCACTAAACTTTTGTTTAGGTTTTATCTTGTGTGGAGTTTTTCAGAAGTCTAGGAAAACTAGAGAAACAGTTTTTGAAATGGAAACCTTTGGATGATGAGACTGAGGAATATTGTGGCATTGATTACAGCCTACCCCTTTAACCAGATGGTGGAAGCAGAGGGTAAGGACTTGAGTCATGTGGATCTATAAGACAGCAAAGGTAGTATCCCAGCAAGGCCAATTGATTTTGTAGAGTCCCTCACTTCTGCTGATGGTTGATGAGAGGTACATTATCACCTTATTGACTATTGTCCTTTTCATTGGTGTAGATAGTACAGTCTGTTATACACTGCTGTGTAATTCTGCCATGCCATTCTTTTGGGATGGATTAAGCGTGAGGTTCCTGATGCTTGAGAGGTCCCATGCAGGCATTAAATTTGTAGTTGCAAGATTTTATTTGCCATTGGTGATGTAGATAGAAAACTACGGTGAATGAGCACTGTCTGTAATTTTTTTTCCATTTTTCTTAACCATGCATTCCCGCCTATGAGTTTGAGAAATACTAGTTCATGGAGGCAATTGTAAACTTGGATCACAGATTATCTTTCTTACTTTCTTGATTGAGCTTAGATGAAGGGCATTTAATCAACACTAGGTTGATTGCATGCTTGGCAGCAGTGACATTCATTCTTCTGTACGGAACTCCAATCTGTTAGAAAGCTTACATAGACCTTTTTCCCCCTTCATTAATTATGCTGCTCTTATTTTTCCGACTATTGAGTCAGTTGGGCACTTCAGTTTTCTGTTTTTGTGCTAACTTAAGTAAAAGATGTGGCCAATTCCTTTTGTTGCCAATGGTCATTCGATCGGTGCAATATGGAATTGCATTGATTTCATCTCTTCTTGGGGGCAAATGTGGTAACAGGTGTGACATGCAATACCTGGAAGGGATGAATGCGGAGCTGTTAATTGGGCTAATTTACATCTTATGTTGTAGACATTCCAAAAGTGGATCGCATGGAGAAGGCAAAGCGTATTTCTTACTTATTGCAACTCAGGATTTCTCCTGTTTAATGTTGACAAGCAATAAGTCTTCAGTTTCCTGAGACGGAACTTCTTGGAATCACGGGGATATTAAAGCTTTGATACATTACCCACAACCCTCTTTGAAGCACCACTAGCAGTCCCGTTACTAATACGCTACCCAAGATTGATTAGGGCAATGTGGCATACGGTCCCGTTACCTTGTGCATGTGTGAGCCCATTAAGATGGTTCCAAGTATAGTAGGTGCATCTTTTCATTCCAATTATTCGAATGGCAACAAGTGACAGCCAATCTATGCGAGTGCCAGACCCATAAGGAGACCCTGGCAGATACCAACACGCACACGCAAGACATTGGGACCAAAGGATTTATTTTGTGGTGCTCAAGAATCGAGTTTGTGGGTCGATGCGGAAAGGAAGATGCAGGATTTTTCAGCTGAAAACGAGCGTGTGTAGGATAATGAAAAGGAAAATTTGCTTTTGTTGCAACCAATCCATTCCTATAACATGGCCCAAAAAAAAATGGAGGGCCGGGCGGTGGGGGACGCGCTGATTAAAGAAGAACATGCAAGCAATGAACAAGTTCTGACTATATATAATAACAAAGAGCCCAAGCCACTAGTTCACCTTCATTGGTCGTAAGCATAAAACCTGGAATTTTACTCTAATAAGCGCAGACCTATAAGTTAAGTCATATGTAGAAAGATTAAAACTGTACAACTAAGCGTAACCTGCGAGATTATGTCTGAAATACATTAAACTAAATCGACGCATTAAACTAAATCGATGTAATTTTACAGTAATATTTTTCAATTAAAATAAATAATAGTCTTTTGATCTTTTGTTTGGATAAAGGGCGGGAAACTTATTCCTAAGAAAAAGAAAAAAAAACATTTTCAAAAAATTGTTCAGCGCCATTACGAGTGCAGTTGAAAACTGAAAAACACCGGACTGCAATTCCCGAGTCGGCGGAGGGAGAGAGAGAGATTTGACGGATGCAACCTAAAATAAGTTCTTTCTTCAAGCCCCGTCGCTCTTCCTCTGCCACGAAATCCGCCACCCAAGACCCACTTTCGACTTCGGCGGCTCCCTGTGAAAAGACCCATCACCACCACTATGTCAAAGCTTCACATGACAGGTATGAAGTCATTCCTCATTCTCGATTTTAATGGGTTTTTATTTTTGGTGGACGAGAGAGAGAGAGAGAGAGAGAGAGAGAGAGAGGCTTAATTATAATGGAATTTTATTGTTTTGCAAACATGGCTTGTTTCGAAGACTCTGT